>JANJYP010016948.1:0-11815 GCA_024605115.1 Rastrelliger brachysoma | reverse complement strand
AAAAAAAAAAGTCTGTATGTCATGCTGAGGTGATACACACCAGCTGTGTGTCAGGGCTGTTAATTATTAAAAAAAGTCATGAAAAGTGAAAGTGATGCAGCCACTCAAGTTTTATAACTAAAGGAATATGATTGGGTATCATTTATAGGAAAAGAGCTGGGCATCATTTAAGAGATTATGATACTAGTAGCTACCAGAGTCCTTTAAAGTGATAGATATCAAATATCCCCCCCTCCTCCACTACCCCCTCTTACCTCATTTACAGTATTTCCCATCATGTGAATGGAAACATTGAGTTGCGTAACATGCCACCACTCCTTCCTTTAACTGTATTGTTACTGTATAGCCTATTGTATGGTTTGTAGCTGCTACAGTAGTGGGCCAATCACACAATGCATTAATTTGAATGGTTGTGGTCATTAACTGCAAGATTTTTTTTCTGGACCTGGATACAAAAAGTATCAAATGGTGGAGGAGACTTCTTCAATAGTACTTTGTACTGTTACGTCAGTTCATACCTTAAAGGTTTCAACTACTGACACTCAGCCCTAGTATTGAAGTATCAATATGCCCACTGGATGTAAACTACTGGCATAATGTGATGATACAGTGGAAGATAGTAAATGCATTACAATAAATTGAATTCATATCAAACATGTTTGAGTGGGACTTTGTCATAAAGACTAGTTATTGGTTATTTAGACATTTCCAGAGTTATTTTAGGTGGTGTCATTGAGTGATTTAACAGCTGACCAGTATTCTTGTTGTAACTGGTTGGTCCCCTGTCAAGGAGAGGGCATCATTTTGGCATTTAAAAGCACATTACATGCTGTTATGGTGTGTGGACTTGTTATCTGACATGATAGAAACAGGCAGAGAAAGCAGGGGACAGAGCTGGTGTGTACTTAACCCCCCTTTGAAAAGGGTCTTTCTCTCTCATTCAGAGAGGATTTTCCACTCTGCACATGAGCAGGGTGAGAAATGCAAAGAATGTCGCTTATTTCTGCCAGACTGGAGAACCATAGTTGGCCACAGGCTGTACATTTCACAGGTCAGACACATGTGTTTCAAATGGCCTCCTGTAAGGAAATGTGTTGTGTCCATAAAATAAAATAGGTCACACCTTAAATGCTTTGGATAAAATGTCATACATACAGAAGGAGCTGTTGAAAATAAGATTTTGTAATGAACGGCTGACAGTGAAACAGCAATGTGTCCCACCCATGAAGCAGTAAAATAGGTTATAGTGCATTTAGATAACAGTCATCTGATAAATGGATACCAACAACACAGGCTGTAAGGACTGTTAAAATCAGTTACACACAATAGGAAATAATGTATAGGGGTTCCTCTGTAATGACAAATGAAGCTTTCCTAGAAGGCTCTGCGGAGGGCCTGTGTAGCTGCTGATAAGTGAATACCATGCAATGACTGTAAGCGTCTAGGTATTCAAATGAGCCAAAATCTTCTGTGAACTTTTGCTGAATCCAGAAAAACCGGTTCTGTGACAAGCAGATACTCAATTGAAATGCATTACAAATTCCAAGGCAGTACCATTAGTGTATAGACTAGAGACACAGTTTTTTTCCATGAGTGCATAAATGTATAAATGTACGGCTTATATCAAATGTCAGTTATTTTCTTTTTGATTTAATATGAATACATTTTGAAGTCCATTTTGCAAAATTTAGCAGTTGCATTGGTCGGTCTGATGTGGCCTCCATTCAAACATCCAACAGTCTGGCTGGTGTGGCGAATATACTACTTGTCTTAAAGGAGCGGACAGAAGTCGTCTCCTGTCCTGCCTTAGTCACTCAATTACTGTAGTTACTGTATTTCTGGAGGGTTTCTGTGCAATCTCCTTAGTAACAGAGAGATCATGTCATATTCCAGCAGAATATATGACCATGTATGGCACAGTTAGCTAATGTCTGAGTCACCCAGCTCCTCAGCCCCCGGGAGGGGGCCGTCCTCCTAACTTCAACCTGAGGGAGAGCTGGAATGCCATGGTTACGGCCAGGTGTATGTCTGCGCACTTATGTGTTTGTGCGTATTTTGGTGTTTTTGTAAAAGGACACAATGGATAGTGTACAATATCGCCATGGTTACTACTCTTTTTTTTTTTTTTAAAGTTTCCCTATTTGTGTATGTAGTGGTGGTGGTGGTGGTGGTGGGTGGGGGTTTAAAATGAAAAATGGTACTGAGAAGACAATGGCTTCAGGGAGAACAATATGATTGAGAGCCCATTATATCAGACAATTTGGATGATGATATGTTTAATGTGGCTGCAATGATAGTCACTGTCATTCATAGTTGAGTTACGATGAGTGAGAGAGGCTGAAAAACTATTTTCCTTTTAACAGGTCATGCAATTGAGTCCAGAGCCTTATGTGTGAGTATATCTTCTGGAAATTAGTGCAAAAATATATAAATAGAATAAGTGAATTGAGCTTACTTCTTATGCAAATCTGCTGTCTTGAAACACTTGGATTCAGTGGGATTTGAAGCTATGTTCACCTGTTTCAGAGAAAACTGTAACAGGCAATTTGACAACAAGTGGCGTAATCATCCCTGGTTTTCATTTTTTTAATTTGATATTCATACTAATTAAGCCTCTTCAATAGACTGAATGGTTTGTCAAGAAGAAGTGTGAAAAGAGAAAGTGCCGGGGAGAGAAAGAAAGATGGAACAACAGGTAGAGAAGAAGGTGATAAAATTGAGCAGAAACTCTCGTTCCAAGTAGCCCTCTACATGTAATTCCTGTAGAGTTGGTGGTGACATGAAGAAATACTGAGAGATCCACTTAGCCGGCATCTCTAGATAATTCAGATAATGCTCTGCGGATACGGGGATATGAAGTAAGAGCTTGGCTTAGACTCAGCAGTGAGCTGGAGACATTTTGCTGATCGATGGCAGAGCCCGAGGAATCAGCTAGGATCAATGCGCTACAAACGTTACCTACTGTGTCGCACAAAGGCACACACGCATTGAAGTATGTTCACATACACTGTAGACTGTAGGCCTGTGTATACGAGCAGCTGCACACACATCATATTTTTCACCCGCACACCAGTGGTCACAGAAGAAAAAATGAATCCCTGAATCCCCTTAGTGTTACCACCTACATGTTTGGAGTCCAGGGGATTCAAATATTCCATTACAGTCATCGATCGGTCCAGCATAAAGGCTGTTACCTGTTCTTTCACACTCAAACGCACACAGGTAAACCAGTGCTTCTCATTTATCAAAAAAGTGACACACCTGCAGAGCTCTGCTGTTTGTCTTCATTGTACAACTCCTAAGTGAATATGGTAGAGAAGTATTGGTATAGCAAGGTTGTATATTTCATGAGCCATTAAGGTTGATGGGAAGTGCTGTGTTCTCTATCGGCGAGCTTGTCATTGTTTGTTAGGTAAGCACATGCACAGGTCCTTTAATATGTTTTGTGTTTTTGGATGCATGTCTCTTTGTGTGTATTAACACCAACACTTTTTGTGGTTCACTCCTGTCCTTTCCTCTCCTAGAGCTGTAAATAAAGGCATCTGAATTTTTCATAATGATATTTGTCACAACCCAGAAACTCACAAACTGCTACTGCCAGATGAACTATTTGCATTGCAACACAGTATCGCATTCTGTCATATTTCTTTTCTTTCTGACTTTTCCATTTAAGTTAAAAACCTCTACTTTCCCAGTCAGATTATTCTTGCATGTTCACATATGCCTGTCTGTTGTGTAGCCGTTGTTGCTAAGGTCTTTACTTACAGTAGGTTGTTTGACAGGTGGTTTGAATTGTTCACTCACATATTTGGGATCTGTAGCTTTTATTGGCCATGCATGTGAACACATACAGGGAACACTGGTGCTGGGTTTTTTGTCAGTCTAAAGTCTGAGTCAGGATTTGAGTTATACAGTATATGAGCTGTATTAAGAAGACAATTCAATGGTTAACTGCTGGATAATATTAGCTGTTGTTACTGCTAACACACAACAAGCACAACCATGCTTATGTGTCATCATAACACTGTGAATGTTTTATGTTAGTACTTTATTTCAAGTCCTCTACTTACCAGCGTAATAGAAAAAGTTAAGAAAAAACACAAACACAAATAAACTCTACAAAAATTACCATGTCAGGAAGAAAAAAAAAGGCCTGGCTTCTGAGTCAGTAAACAGTTTTTTTTTCTCAGCGTCTCTCAGACTCCTTCTCTGTCAGCCTCTACCTCTTTTGCCTCTGCCTTTCTTTCTTGCTGTGGTCCTAGCACTGTCAGCAAACATTGTAACTGTTGACAGTAATAACTCTCAGATTTGTCCTTCTCTCTCCTCTCCTCTTTACATTCTGTCTGGTGCTGTGAGATGGGAAGGATAAATGTCTCTTTCCTATATTCACTATTACCAAAACATATTGACTGTGGAGTAAATATCCATGACAAAGTAGGTTTTTTATATGTTTAAGGCTGGCTCCTTCCTACATTTGTGTCTTCTTATACCTTACAGCAAAATATCAACACATGGTGATGGATACAATCTTCGTATTGTCAATGTCAAGTCTTCTTATTTACTAATGAAGATTAGTAATTTTAAAAAGTGTAAAACAATAGAGCTTAATTAGTCTTAATCATCATTATCCCACTCTACCGTAACCCAGCCTACAAATAGTTCTTGGNTAATCATCATTATCCCACTCTACCGTAACCCAGCCTACAAATTACGAAAACTGATTTCAGTAAAGCCTGGTTTTTAAAAATGAAGAGAGTCCAAATTTGAAAACGAGGTCATATTTGTGCAGTCCTGAAGGCTGGGACACGAGACTGCTGTGATCCTAATGGATTCACTTGAAAAATGTGTCATCGTATCAGCTTCGAACCACAAGTAGTCCAGCAGCTTGAGGTATTTCTTGTCATGCCAAATATGAGTTAATACAAAATGCGTTCTTGGGTATGAGTATGTTATGGGTTTATCACTTCATTTTTGGATGATGTATGATCTACCGTGAGTACAATACTGAGGTGCTGCCTCAGGAAACCACAGGTGAGGAGATCCTTACCTGTGGAACTAATTTAAATGCTCACACAGCAACTGGATTACAGCCCAGTGAATTGAGACTGGTGAATGGAGACTTCCCACACAGAGTGCACACACACACACACAGCCCACCGCTTGAATAAGTTGGCAGACGAGGCAATCGTATGCTCATCACGCCGTTCAAGACGACGATTATATTCTTTGTCCAAGTGGAAAAACTGGCTGGAATTTTTAATTCAGCTGTTCCTTCATTGGCTGCTGCTACGGTGATGCTAAAAGCTGCCAAATATATACCAGTTAATGCTAGCACATGATCCTGCCTGTTATATTGCTGTAACATATGCATATGATCTCTGACTACCAACTGCATTAGTTCTCCCAAATCTGTATTGTGTGCAATGGATAATTCAGCATTGGTCATGAAATTATATACACCTGTGATGCTGACAGAAAACAAGGAATGCTTCAATCAGTCAATCAATCAATCAATCAATCAGTCAACAAGGTAAAATTATATCTTACTGTAGTCTGAGTCTTTTAGAAACTGTGTGGCACCTAGCTTTGAGTTTTATTTTAAGTTCTTGTGGCTCTACTGTATTTATGTACCTATGTTTGTTGGATATAAACATGCCGTTGCCCATTTAAATTGCAGTGGTATATTTTGGAGTATTTGATTTGTTTGGGAGCTACTCAGAAAACACACTGTGCTCTCTGTTTGTGTGTGTGTGTGTTTCTCAGTTTTATTTGCTGAAGGAATTTGCTTAGGCGTACAATCTCAATTCTCTAAATGCCCAGTGGTACATTTGGAAAAACATCAGCATGGCAACCATTATCAGCACAAGCACGTCTGCTCATGCTCAAAGGTTATAGCCATTTCAGAATTTTAAGGCTGTTACCATTATTTTTGGACAGAAGCTGCCAAAGATCCATATTCTGATTGTGTCTTTAAAAGTGGACATTTCCATTTCCCTAAATCACAAGACTTCACTCTTTCATGTAGCACCGGAGGCCTTTCAAGGCAGAAAGGCTTCTCAAATAGCATTTACATATTTAAACCCCATAAATAATGAAAACCGGAAAGTTTCAAGTTCCAAATTTTGCGAATCTCTGTCTTTAAGTGAAGACGGAATACATTTTTCATCAACTGACAATTTGTTGAATATTTTGTACTAGAGTTGTTCCGAGCCAATTTTACTGTAAGAGGCATATATTGTGGCAGATCCAAGCATATTTTAGTAGTCGGTATTGTTTATGTTTGGAAATCAGGAGCCTTGCATGAGACAAAAAGTGTAATTTCTGTGCTGTGTTGTAGGTTATGATGATGTTTAGGCCTTTGAAGAATCAAACCAAACACCATTCACCATTTAAAATCCTCAATTTCTAATGTCTGTCTTGCTTTTGTGAAGATCTTTGTACAGACTATTGAACCCTTGCAGAGATTATAAAGAGATATGCAATATTTTCGCTCTGCACGGCAGTCCAAAGTACAAAAGTCTGCTGTCAACAAATTTAAAAAAAACATATTGACTTTCCCACTGACTGTCACATTTTAGTCTTCACGTTCTCCCTTTGATCAATGTTTATGCATTAATTGTTCATGAAAGTTGGCAAAAGTATAAAACACCCACATAAGATTCATGTCAATTCACGTCTGACTGAAGACACCTTAATAACAAGACATGAGGCTTTCACATGAAAACAGTGATTGAGTTGAATTCCAGCATGGGAAACAGATAAGAGGGAAGACACTTCAGGTTATTGGGCCACAGCCAAGAAAAGGATAAAAACTAGGTTGGATAAATGTAGGTTGTGTAAGGCTGGATCTTGCAAAAACAGTTACAGACTTGGGACTATTAAGCCAACATTAAAGCAAACACTTGACATTTCAAATTATATTTGGACTCCAGTCCCCTGGTGCAAAGTCCTGGAGTTGTCTTGAAAAATAATCCCTCAGAAAACATTGCACATTTTTTCAGATTTAAGTTGTACGGGTGCATGTAGTGTTTTCCTGAGAGTGCTATCTTAGAATTGTTATCTCATTACTGGCAGCATGAGGCATTGCTCACAGGACAGTATTTAATGTTGAAAGTATTTGAGATTAAGATAAAAGAGATTAAGTTGTAATAGTGTTATTCCTCCTCTGACAATTTTACTGAAGCTCCTCCTGAGGGCCACATGCTCGAAAATGAATCCAATGATCCCCGTTGACATATCTATTATCAGTTACTCTCTCACATACATGTCCATATCAGACTATTTTAAAATTGCCAGTGATTTCTTAACCACTACTTAAGAAAACCTTTTTCGGTGTGATCGAGTGGTCAAGAGTGCATGCCATGTACACAGTTGACTCCAGTTTGAATCCAAGAGCGAGGACATTTATTGCCTGTCACACCCCCCTACCCTCTCATGATTTCCTGTCAATCAAATGTGTCTATGCCCAAAAAAATCTTTTAAAAAAGGAAAAAAAAACCTCTCTCAAGCCAGCCCAGGTTAAGAATTATAGTCCAATCTGCAGGCTACCTTTTTTTATCAAGAATCCTTGAAAAAATGACAGGCCAGCAGCTAGAGTTGGTAGAGGGTCATTAAGTCTGACAAATTTCATTCTGCCTTTTCTATTGTACTGAGACTGTATTACTAAGAGTGACTAATGACATTCTTATACAGGTGCGAATTCCATCTTTTATTTTACTTGATTTAACCGCTGCCTTCATACCATCAGTCATGCCATTTAATTTGATTTGTTGCGTAACTGATTTGGCATTCATTGTACAGTTTTCAACTGGTTATTCTTATTGGATATTAATAGATGTGTTAATATTTGTATCAATAATCATGTGTCCTCTTCAGGCCCCCTCATGTATGGGCTGTAGAATTCCTTCAGGATCAGTCCTCAGACCAATCCTCCTTTCTTTATATTTTCTCTGAATCATTTGTTCAGCTGCTTTCAAGATGTATCATCACTATTATGCTGATGATACACAGATCTATCTCTACAACCTCCCTCCATTATTGTTTAGCAGCTTCATTCCATCCACCTAAACCTTGATAAAACAGAAGTTCTTTTAATTGGACTTGATTACTTTGCCACTGCAGTTGATCAGTGTATTGGTTCATTTAACTAACATATCGAATCTACCACGAAGAATCTTGGTATTATCATTTTGCCATTGTCTTCCTTAAGTTCATCCAGTCCAGTTTACTTCAGCTAATGAATCTGAATCTTGTTTTCTACAGATCTCAAACTAATAATTTCAACTTTAATTTTCTTCCCTCCTGATTATTGTAATTCCATTACATGACCATCAGTCAAGTTGCTCTAAATCGTTTAGAGCTGGTTCAAAATCCCCCTTTTGCTTCCTATAAAATACAGAATAAGCTTCCTGTTGATGACCTATAAAGCTGTGCATAACCTTTTCCCCAGTCATATTTCTGGCCTACTCATTCCTACTCCAATCCTGTCCTCAAGTGTCTGCCTTTTATCCATCTCACACTCCCAAGTGCAAAACAAAAGGTGAACACACCTTTGCAATTTGGAATGATCTTCCCCAGTCAAATTTACTGAATCTTTGGACTACCTTAGGCAACTTTATTTTACTTAATTATATATTCTTATTATTCTTATTATTTATGTTGATTTACATGTTTTTTTTTCCTCTTGTAAAACAACTACCCGAAATCTTTAGCTAACATGTCCACACATAGCATTATGTTTTCCTCAGAGTGTGAGGGCCGGAGCACTTACCCAGCCACCCCGCCTTTTAACATCATAAGTCATGACCGACCCACTATCTATTTTCAGGTCGCTCACTCCCACTCCGTCTATGGGAAGTGATTGCGTTGACCTTTTTGGCCCCATAGAGCTCACATAATGGTCTTTTTATTGAAGACAACGCTGACAACCATCACTTTGAAGCGAAGACAGGGTCGCCCGCTGTGCTCTGGTTCAATGCCAGCCAAAAGCAACAAAAGGATGTGTGTGTGAGTGTGCGCGATGACACAACGGCCGACAGACTTTTTCTGTCTGTTTACATGCGGTTCTCAACAGCAGGGAGTGCAAATGATTTTGGATGAGAACACAGTGGTGCTGGCAATCAGTTAGACAAAGCTATATTGAAGAAACTCTTTTCTGAACTGGCATGAATTGATGCCATTGTCTCGTCTGTCACTACCTCACTACCTCTGTTTCTGAGTGAGGCAGTTTATGTGCATTTTTGTGTATTTCAGCCCACGCTTCTATTCCGTAATCAGGTTTTGGCTTTTTCTCTTCAGGTCAGTAAAGATTTATGCTCTTGGAGGAAATTACTATTGATGTCTTTTGTTCTGTTGTTCTCTCTCGACGGGTGGTTTTCATAAGTCACCAGACGGTATGGCATGCTGCGTCAAAACATGTGCATCTGTGTGTGTGTTTAATTGCGCTGTATACCGCAAATGTTTTGAGAGCACCCACACAAAAGCATGCATTAATACAGTTAATTCATTCCATACATCAAGCTGTATAACTGCAGTGAGAAAATGAATTGATAAAGATCTGATGGAGCTGGAGAGCGAGTCATTGCCAAAGGTCAAGGGCTGTACACACATACAGATTGGTTGTATACCAACCTACTACTACTAACAGAAGTAATAAGTGTAGAGGTATTAGGTGCACACATTGGCCTTACTCCCAAGGTTATACAGCTGTAATGTTATTTTAAAATGCGGGTGATAAACTTGGACACAAGGACAGACACACATGCACATATGCAAGCACACACATACACACCTTCCACAGCTGCTCAAAAGCAAACCAACCAGAGTCACTGTCTATTATTTATAAGAATCCATCAAACCGTAACATTACTTTATTAATTCCCAAGTCCCTGACGCCCATAAAAGTCACAATGTAGATATTTTCAGACTTTTATGAGTGCTCTGCATTCATGTGGAATAAGACCTTCCTCATTTTTTTTTCTTGAATTTGCAGAGAGTTGAGTGTCTCACAGAGGTTCTTCTCGGGTATTTTTAGAATATTCCTAGAAGAGAAATGAGCAGCAAGACCTGTATACCTCCGGGTCACATAGGTGTTAAAAGCCCTGCGCGACAAGAATGTGCTGAGGTCCTAATAGCAAATGGATTCATCAATAGCTACCAATATGTACAGTACATCAGAATACTCAAGGGAACAACTCAGCTGATGGGCTGCATACATTGAAGCTGAAGGATACAGCTGCATACATCTGCAGACATGCATTTAAAAGCTTTTAAGTACATGAAGAAATATGCATGGACACCTAGCACACATACAATATGAATACACACACACACACACACACACACACACACACACACACACACACACACACACACACACACACACACACACACACACGTGCTGCTGTGCCTTCCATCAGTCAAACAGCTGATGACATTTCCAGCACACACACACAACATACTATCACATTTTCATTCTCCGACATTTTACATTCACACTGATTGCCTCCCATCAGATACAAAGGAAATATAAAATATATCAAAACATCTCCTCTAAAATCTCCCAGCACCAAATTTGACATTTTTGTGTGATATCTGAATGAAAAATTGGTTGCATGTCATTAAGATTTTTCCCGGAGCTGTCTCACAAAAGAAAGACGGGGCGTCACATACCGAGCTCTCAGATTGTCAGTGCGACACAGATTTGGACTATTTGAGGAGAGCGATTACTTGACATACAGTAAATCACCCTCACAGGCCTGTTTACAGCCAGAGAGAGACAGAGACAGAAGGGAGAGAGAGAAACTGGCTGGCCTAATGAAGTCATCTCCATCCCGGTCACATAGCGCAGAGGCTGTTTGAATTCCTCCAGGGATGCTGCCTCCCCCCTCTGTCTGTCTGCCTCCCTCCCTCTCTCTCTCTCTCTCTCCCCCTCTCCCTCGTGTAGAAGCCCCCGGCCTGGGCCTGCACATCTAAGTATACAGTCTCCCTNACACACACACACACACACACACACACACACACACACATACACTCAGCTTCCTGTCGATAAGATTGTGGGAAGGCCATGGCACATATATTAAGGAGTAAAAAGGAGGATTTGAAGGTTAATATGAGGGGAGTCTCTCATCCTCCTCCTCGCGCTCCTCTTCCTTTTCATGCCTGGTTATTGCTCACAGTAACTCCGAGTAGCCACAAACACACACTTGCACTCCTCGTCAGCATGTTACACACTTATTCATACAGACAAGACGTGCAGATCCACAGAAAACAAACAAACCTCATGTAGGAATTTTTTTACACACATTCACACGCAAAATTTGGCCACTTGACAAGCAACATCCGAGTAGCGACGTTGGAGTATGCAAATATAATTACGACAATGCACTAAAAAGACAAAGAACAGCTAAAACAGCAGAGACACTGGGCCTATGTCACTATTGAGCAGTTACAGGCGTTCGGTACGCAGCCCGGTGACATGTGTTGATGGAGGAAACTAGGCGAGTCGGACTAAACTGCACTGAAGGCGGTGACAAAGGCAATTAAGGTGAAATGCCACTAGCGCAGATGTGTGTTGTACATGACTGATGTGTATTTTATTGCGTGTGTGTGTGCGCGTAAGCGGATAGTGGTGTGGCATATTTCAGTGTGTGTGTGTGTGTGTGTGTGTGTGTGTGTGTGTGTGTGTGTGCATTCACTGAGATGTTCTCTTGGCTCTCCCAGCCCTTGTCAAGAAGAATTAGGGCAGCCCTCTTAGAGAAGCAGAGAGAAAATGCAAGCTGCTGATGCTCCCCTTCAGTGTGTGTGTGTGTGTGTG
>JANJYP010016923.1:0-27921 GCA_024605115.1 Rastrelliger brachysoma | reverse complement strand
AAAAAAAAAAAAGACAGGCAATGCTCATGTTGGTACAAACACAACCTCCTTCTTTAAAGGGCATTGTGTTTCTAGCATCCACGTCTTAAATGACTGTGAATGGTTCAAAGTGTTTTTTGAAGAAAAAAAGCGTTGGATGAATTAAAAAAAATGGGGATGAAAGAAAGGAAAGAGAAGAAATCAATGTTTGTCTCCCTTCAGATAAATGCATGGAGCCAGGCAGCGTAAGGCGGTAAGAGGGTAATCTGTGAAACAACAATGCCGTGGGCTGACAGGAGATGTAGTAATCTAGGCTGGACCGGCGCTTTCCTTAAACAGAGTGTTCTGTGTCTGAAAGATTACACTGTAAGCTCTGACACCATAATGGTCTTGATGTCCTGACACACACACACACACACACACACACACGTGCACATACACACAAACAAACAATTGGAATTCTACCTTTGCCTTGCAATGGTACCTCTGTTTACAATATACTCCTTAGTAAGAGTCCTGGTGGCAGAATACATTGATAAGATTCTGATTGAAGCCCATTTCTAACAATGAACAGAATGAATGAATGATGCACTGTGAGGAATCAATGACGGAGGAATTTTGCTTATTTAAACAGGGACGATGCACAATAAAACAGTAGAGATGCATTGGACTGGGTTTTAGCTAGTTGCTATTTTTCACCCATAGTCCTTAGGCACAACAGAATTAATAAAATTGAACAATCTATTGATCATGACCATTCTTAGTAAAGGGTAGTTAAAAAAAGAACATTCTAGACTTGTTTGTTGGATTTCACATCTGCTTTCAACACCATATGGCTCCATCTACTGGTACAGAAACTCACAGAGGGCTTTGGACTGGTCTTTAACCTTGTGAGGGTTGGATTTTGGACTTCACCATTAAAAGGTTTCAGAGCATGAGAGTAAATGAGCGTCTTTCTGGAGTGTCTATAAAATCAACTGGTGGCAAGAATTTCATGCTAACTTAAAAAATTCTTACATCATCAGCACACTTTTTTGGTGTGAAATGCATCATTTTAATTATTTTTCTTGTTTCATGTTGGGCATTTTTGCAGTGAAAAAATAAAAAAAATAAACGGGCACTACCCCATTTGTTTGCGGCCAACCTCTCTGACTGTTGCATCTGCCTGATGGTGCGATATGCTTCCATCGCTGCTGCTTTTTCTGCAGATAAATGTTAAGTCACTAGGTAATAAATTACTTTAAAAACAATTTTAAGAAAAAATCCCACAGTACGTACCAGTGCTCGTTAGCTTTTGTGCTAACCTGATACAAAGGACTCTGACACACTTGGTTGTCTATGCAGCACTGGTCACACATGCAATCTTCCATAAATGTTAACCAAACCAGAAATAAAATGCAATGTTCTTTTTTCTTTAGTTGGGTCCATGTGAACTGAATAACTAACAGGAAAAAAAAAAGACAGATTGACGTCAGGCTCAAGAGCTATGTTTTTGGGTTTTTTTTTACTGCACTGTCTACTTTTTCTTTTTGTACACTGTAAGTGGACTCATACAGATTTAAATGGGCACAATTTGTTTCACTCACAGTGAAAAATTACAGTAGAAACGTCAAGTCGACACTTCTGTTAGCTCAGATTCCATTATCCTTGGCACTGTAACTCTCTTTCATTGTTGTTTTTTCCATTAACAATGATTTGCCTTTGTGTGTTTGCCCTCCCGACAGTTCGAGGCCCACGTGCATGAAGGCATGACAGGCGTGGTGGTCAACCTGACAGTCGACGATAGAGACGACCCAGCCACGGGGGCATGGAGAGCAATCTACTCTATAATCAATGGAGATCCTACACAAAGCTTTGAAATCCAAACTAACCCAGATAATAATGAGGGAATGCTGTCTGTTGTCAAGGTAATGCATATGAACCTGTATATAATGTCACTGTTGTTTTATCGTGAGCTGTGCACTATATTCAATGCAATATATCGTTTACATCGTCTCCATGCCCTCCATCTTTACCCTGCTATCTCTTTGAATTCTTCCCCTTCACCTTCTCGTTTTTCAATTCATATATTCTTTCTACCTTTCCTCTGTTCAGCCTCTGGACTATGAAGCCACAGCATCCCACAAGCTATACATCAAAGTAGAGAACGAGGACCCTTTAGTTCCGGACGTTGGCTACGGCCCCAGCTCTACGGCCACCGTTCAAGTCACAGTCCTGGACTTTAATGAAGGTCCTGTCTTCTTCCCTGACCCCCTGACAGTCACCAGGATGGAAAACATTCCCGTGGGCAGCTTCGTGGCCTCACTTAATGCTACAGATCCAGATATATTACAGATACAGAGCATCAGGTAAGAGGCCTTCAGCGAAAATGTCGATGTCTAGCTTAGAAGGGAAAACGAATGAGATGGAACTTGTCTGTTTTGTGTGATGTCAGTGTCATCTGCTGTATTCAGCAGTCAGCATGCTACACAATCAAGTATTGTGTGTTAATGAGATACTTTGAGTAGCACTTGTGTTTTCTTTTACACAAGTGCAATCCTGTTACATTAGTGAGCTTTGCAATATTCTCACTCCACATCATTATTTTCCTCCTCTCGTCATTCTTCTTCTTACCCTTTCCACGGGTCCTTGAAATCCTTGAAAGTTTGTGAATTTGAAAAAAAAAATCAAGGCCCTGGAAAGTTTTTGACATTAAGAGACACAGGTCATTGAAAGTGCTTGAATTTATACCTTGTTATACTTTGCCCAAATAGTTGTGTGAATATGTTTTACACTGATTGATTACCACTGCCATACGGAAACGTGCAGCTGCCACACCGGGCGGCTGTGACTCAGGTGGGAGAGCGGTTGTCCACTAGCCGGAGGGTTGGTGGTTCAATTCCCGGCTGTCCACATGTTGATGTGTCTTTGAGCAAGACACTTGCTCACAAAGTGCTACCGTTGCTGTGCCAATGGTGTGTGAATGCATATGAATGTGTTAAGTGCCTACTTAGGTACCTGTGTGAATGGGTGAATGTGACATAGTGTAAAGACTAGAAAAGCGCAATATAAGTACAGTCCATTTACCATGACTAGATAAATTTCACGTCATTCTGACTCTTTTATATGATCATTCATTCATTAATCTGACGTAGAGGAGCCTCAATAGTCCACAATTGTTAACAAGCATCGTTGAACAAGCAACATTTTGAAAATGCACAATTCAAAATATTTTTCTTCAGACTCCCCCCACAAACCCCCACCCATATCCTTAATGCTCTTTAAGGTGAGTATTAAATTCATTAGTTGCAGTCTGGGTGTGAAGGACATTTTTTGCAATATGATAAATCCAGGAAAACATACCGTACCCCACATGTAAGGGGTGAACAGGTCTTCTGACTCCCTTTAGGTTGCACAACATAACTAAATTTTCAGTGTTGGCATTTAAATTCACATTTAACATAGCTACACCTTGAAACACTGTGATACTGGGAGGTGACCTGTGGCCTCTGTTCTCGTAAAGCTGTAGGTTTCATCCATAGTACTCTACAGAGCCTATAGTTAAATATGCTTACACTTGATAACCATATGGTCTTTGAATTTAAATTTGAGGGAAATGGACCTTGAAAATCCTAGAAAGGTACTTGAATTTGATGTTAACCAAAGAGTAGGAACCCTGCTTTTTTTTATTATTTTATACCTCCTCATCACATAGTGTTCACCTCTCCACCACCGCTGAAATCCCTGTATCCAATCTTCTTTCAGGGTGTTATATTTGTTCACGTTGTGTAAACACAGGAAAGATATTGCCCCGGACAATCTGCAGTTTACTGGCTTAGTCGGAAACCATTCACCCCTAGTCAACTCAAAAGTCACAGAATGGGGCAGCTCATTAACTTTAAATCTGGTACAGGAAAAAAAAGCCCTCTCTCAAATATTACCATCATCATAACAGGAAAGCTATTAGTTTCACTATGTGCTACAATAAAAATTATTCCTCATGCTGCCAGAGGGTGCCTCATAGCGAGCACCGCACTTCCTTTTACAGGACGAAAAACTCATCATCGCCTTTATTGGCTTTCAGGCCTAATTTATACTCAATTTAGATAGCTCTTTTTTTCACCCTCGGAGCCATATATATTGTTAAAAAAAATAGTCTTAAGTAAACACATCGGGATAATAATGATCCAAGGAAATAAAACTCACCGGATCGTGACTTTACTGCTTAAATTATTGATGCTGCTTCACGCGCCGTAAAATGTAGTCACTGTGTCACTATCAAAATGCTACATATAAGGTGGAGTTTGTTCCATTGAATGTTGTGTAGGAGTGGAGACCTGCGCCCATAAAGCTTTGTTAAGTGGCAGCACCGAGATCGCCAGTCAGGTCACATAATCATATAAATGTAAAAATGTCTGAAGGCACAAAAATGGTCTTTGAATACAAATTGTGCTCAGTAATAGCAGCATGTTACTTAAAACCAAAGCATTTTTATTGTTTGTTGCTTAGGGGCCACCTTAGAGCATTTATCCTTGACAGTTATAGCAATGTTGATTAATGGTGGCAATTTGATTTGATCATCTTAAACAGACTTATACATCAAAAGCAAACAGAAATGAAAGAAAGAATATAGAAAGAGATAAGAAATGATCAAAGGTCACAGTTAACACATCTGTACAGAATTTGAATTGTGTACGTTTTGAGACTAATGAATGAAAGAAACAAGACACTACAGTAGTTAAACATGTCAGAACATACCACACAACTCAAGCTTATGGCAATCCAATTTTATTTATTAAGCACTGTACAGAAGAATATATAAAAACATCTTATATAGATAAAAGACAAAACAGCTCAAAAAGACATAAAACTTGAGCAAAAAAGTAACAGTCATACAGTCAAAGCAATACAATAGGCTAAAATCAACGATAAAAAGAATAAAATGAAGAATAAAAGGATAAAATAAAATAAAGTCCATTGTCTTGCTAAATGTCAAAAGCCAAGCAGAAGAGGTTGGTTTTGACAAGGGATTTAAAAGCAGACCGAGAGGAGGCCTGTCTGATGTGCTGAGGCGGATCATTTCATAATTTTGGAGCTGCGACAGAGATTCCCTTCTGAGCTTCCTGCTTACTGTATATCTCATTGATTTTGATTTGATGTGAAAGTTTATTTTGAACATAAAAAAAGAAGAAGAGAAAGCAACAACAGACAATGAAAGTTTGTTCAAAAAAGGAGTGGGAAGAAGTCGAAATTTATTTTAATCCCTCCCCTTCTCCCCTGTTCCCTAATTTATCAATCTATAACTCTATCCTCCTTCCTTAGAAGTGCTACCAATCATAATAATAATAACAATATTAACACTAATAATACTACTACCACTAGCACCAATAACAACAATGATAGCATTAATAATAGCAATAGTGAACATGATATAATATAATATAATATACACCACTATATCACTGACATTTATAGAAATGGACAAAGACAAAAGGACCTAATCAAAAACACAACATAAAAGAAAAGAAGCAACTAATATTACATCTAAATAAGCATAGAAAACAAACAATTGAAGGAATAAATACTCAATAGCAACTCATCACATAGTTGTTCAGATATTTCACACAAAACTAAAAACAAAGTCAGCTCATCACCAAGGTCATTAGGAATCATCCTTTGGGAAATCGTAAACGTCTACGAGTTTTCATGACAATACATTCAAAATTCATTGAGAGATTAAGCTAAAAAACAAAAATGTCACCTTGCACTAAAGGAATCTTGGCATGTTTTGTTCACCTTGCTTCACAGAAAATTTCAAGTGAACTAAGATGTTTTACTAAAAGCAACATTAAATCATTCACTCCATGTGGTAGGAGCAACAGTGTAAAGACAGGTAGAAGGTCTTTTGGTTAAATACAACTTTCTTTGTTACACTTATTGTTGTAACTGTTTCATTTGAAAACTTTTCTCTGACGCAAGACTCTGAACATGTTTCATAGGTATTGAAATCATGAGCCCAGGGGTGTCAAATTCATTTTAGTTCCACATAAAGCCTAAGCCACACCAGTAAAACCTTAATAACCTAAAAGTAACATAATATATAATCTTCACAAGAGTATAACATTTTAAAAGTATTTTCTTTTTTGTGTATTTTGGGCCACTTAGGGAAAGTTGTAGAATTTCACAGTAAAAGACATTTGTGGTGAAAAAAATTGTCATTAATTTTCTGTAACCTTCAAACTTGACACCCCTGCATTAGCCATTTTTATGCACATTTTGAAGTCTTTTGATGAAAAATGGGGGGTGTTTAGCTCACTTGAGATGGTTTTTGCCTTTTCCAAAAAGTAAAAAGTACACTTAATGTGAGATTGAAATGAAACACTATTGCCAAACAAGTATTGATATAGCGAACATTAAACATAAGCTGTTTGTGCAGTTGATGTTTACCCAGATATTCCCATAATGCACAAACACATCATAATCCAATCCAAAAATGTTGCTTAATTTTTTTGTTTTTTTTTTACATTAGATGAAAACACAGCTACTGAACACTTTACGTTTCTATGTAACTCATTCAGCTTAGAAGAGGTTAAAAAAGTTTGCCTCTCACCTCAGACATCTCCATCTTCATCCATCAGTCATATTGACATTCATATCTATATTTATTTCATAGCTTCACTTTATTGTTGTCACTCCATTCTCTGACATTTTGCCAGTAACAGTGACTTTGAGGTGCCACAACTGTGACCTGCAGACAGGTTGAGGACACTGTGAAAGACAGACGCTCGGAGAGTTGGAAACAGGGAGGGAGCGTGCACAGAATGAAATGACGATATAAAAAGGAAGAAAAAGAAAACCGGAGGATATCTGTTTACCCTCTCTGTGCTCTCCTGTCTGTCTCTGCATAACTGTGCAGGTGTGTTTGTTTTGCGTGTGCAGGTGTGTGTATGTGTTCATGTGTGTACGTGTGTGTGTGTGTCTCACTGTGTCTGCCCCAGGGATGTGTAGGTCAAATGCATTTGACAAGGAACACAATCGGTCTGACTCGCTGGTCAGAGTCAGAAGCATTCAGTGCCAGACACACACACACACACACACACACACACACACACACACACACACACACACACACACACACACACACACACACACACACACACACACACACACACACACACACACACTGTAGGCTGTATGTGTATATTTGAGGGAATAAAAGTGTTTTTTTTAGCCAATTACAACAAATGTGTTAATACTGGAAAGGAACAATATGAGCTTATTTTGTGTTGCATAACAGTGTGACCTTTGCCCTTTCTGTCAAAAAACATACTGTGGAGAAACCACAAACATAAGCTGCTAAATTTGTTTAAGCAACTTTCTTTTTTCATAACTCTGGCATTATATGGAGCACTTAAGCCCTATTTGCAGAAGACTGTTATCACCTGGGGGCCCTCCTGTGATTCATAATAATTCCAGCAGTCATCCGTGTACTTAAACCTGTGTAAAATCTGCCATGTGTAACATTTGTGGACAGTATTTTGACCAAAACAATACACTCTGAGCCTATTCAGACAGGATTAACACTCCAGTGGGTGATGTGTAATAAAATATTTGCCATGCTGCTTTAACTTAATTTGTCATTACAGCAGGAGGTGAGGGGCGGGGGGGTGGTATTTTAGATACTGCCAAATTACAGGGGATGGTTATGTGTCACCAGCTGAGCTCCATAAACTCTGTGTAAACTCTACAACATTATTTAATAGACAAGGTGTAGATTGCCTTCAGCTTTAGTAGTGTGATGCAAATTTATTAATTGTTTAATAAATATGCTGTCAAAGGCAACCGTAAAATATACTTTTGGGCATATAACGAGAAAATTGAACACTTTTTTTTTTCTTTTTTGTTTTTTCCTACGTGTTTGAATTAATCAAGCATATAAAACATATGAATTGCCATATTTTTCGGACTTTAACTCACACTTTTCTCATGGTTTTCACTGGTCCTGAGACTTATATTCAGGTGCAACTTACATATTAAAATATTTACATGTAATTTCACATGTTCATTACTTTCACACTGAAAATAACCAGTAAGACTTGCACAGTCTCCGTACACTCAGTCTCTATGCAGTTGTGTTGCGTTGCAATGCATCACGGAGCATTTGCTGTCAACTGCAGTCTGTCATCAGACGAGTACAGGGCTCTCAAATGTCAGCAATCCCTCTTTACAGTCTTTTGTCACGCACTCCCGCCACACATTGTATTTCTCACACTGAAAAAATACAGACTATAATATTTTGTGTAGCTGCAGGATGACTGTCTGACTTTGATCCTGAACACACCTGTAGCTCTGAACAGCATCGCTAGCATAACACAGAAAAGTTAACAGTGAGTGCGTTTACATGGACTTTAGTATCCCGATTTTGAGGAGCATCCTGATTTTGATCAAATTCGGGATATGGTGTTTACATGAACTTTGAGAAATCTGGTTATTCAGTACCCCTGTATACATGATAAATATCAGTATCCCAATTTCTGATCGGTGCATCATGTGCGCATTGGGGAGCTGTGCGCATGTGCGCTCAACGTTTACTGTCTACATCAGGAAGTGCTGTAAATTATACATCTGTTAAAATCTGATGAAACCTCTCTGGGCGATAGAGGCCATAGCGTTATTAAATGCAAACATCACGCTGCAGCTATGGTTATTTACGTCACTGGCAGCAATGAAATAGGCTCTTGTTGTCGTCAATTTGTTTGTAGCCTATCCATGGTAACGTCTGGCTGAAGTTGCGCCTGCGCAGATGTTTTTTCCAGGCAGCAGAATAGGATTTCTCAAATTCGGGATACTGGCTTATCCTGATTTCTGAAATTGGAATATGGTGTTTACATGATCAAACACAAAAAACCCTGATTGAAATCGGGATACTTAAGTCCATGTAAACACACTCTGTCTCACAATTGACTGTCTTCACATGGTCTCACACCACAAAATAAATTTCCTCCCAAAAATGCAACTTTTATATGTTTTTTTCTTCTTCATTGTGCATTTTTTGCCTGATGCGACTTATACTCCGGAGCAACTTATAGTTCATAAAATACTGTAGTTGTTTTAGAGGTGCTGGTATGTGGGTTTTGTTGTTTTTGAATAAAAGCTAGGCTAGCTGTTTCCCCATATTTCCAGTCTTTGCGCTATGCTAAGCTAACCTTTTAGTAAAAGATGGAGTATTTCCTAAAATGTAGAACTGCTCCTTTAAGGCTTGAGCTAAATTGACTCTTTCCAAAAAGCTACATTTAAACAACCCTAAATGCAATATAGCCACCATTAATGTAGTTAATCATACAGTACCAGCACTTAGCCTGCTATACAATTTAAAACATCTACTGATCCATTTTGACTTCATGGCAGTCATGTAATAGATAATAGGGAACTAAAAGGACAACCTCACATGTTTATGAATGGGAAGCACAGTTTTCATGCAGGGCATTGTTTTAAACAAGATGACGAAATGAAGATCAAGCCTCGGGACAAGCCGCTACCTCCATGAACATTAATGGAAATGTTAACTGGAGGTCTAATCACTCAAATTACAACAGTTTTTGGTTCTGTTTGAAGATGGAGGCTGCATGCAAAAAAAGAAAAAGAAAAAAAAAAAGCTGTACTGGGATTCTCATTAGCCTGCTTTTCAGCCCACAGCCAAGTAGAACCAAAGCAGAGCCAGTAGTGCTAAGCTCATTATCCAGGTTATTAGACTTGCTTTTCCTTTTACCTATTTCTTTTCTTAATGTTGCTGAGAACACTGATTATTTGCCTGCGAGGGGGTGCAACATTTTTCCCAAAAATAAATAAGTGAAATCTGTTATATTTCGACAACAAACACATGGAACTAGTCCAAACCTTAATGATCTCATCGTTTTCTTCATTCTTCTTTTGTAATGTCGATGATGTTGAGGGAGAACATTTTCCAGGAGATGAAATGAAATCCTAATAAAACTAATGTTTCTTTTGAGCATCTATCATTCACATTTGTCACCTGATGCAACTATTAATATATTTTTTAGTTATTTATTTTGGAAGTGCTTAAAAAAACATTGATTAAGATAGTGCCTGAAGCAAACTACTATTATTTTTTTATTTTGCACAGTGATGAAACCCCAAAAAAGCTCTTTGCTTTGACACATGCACGACTATAAACTGCTGTCACTCATACTGAAATAGTCCCTATACTCTCATTCTCTCTCATATACATACAAGTTACATAATTACAGCAAATATTACTTGTTTTTAATCCTATTCAGTATTTAGGTATTAGACTCTGGGGGATTTGTTTCATGTTCCTTGAAGGTTTCTGTCCCTCTTGACTTCTCTTGTAGAGCAGAATAGTTTTATCAGAGAGCTGAAGAATAAAGCCACATAACACTCTTCAAGACAATGACAGCATGGATGGGATACGGAGAGAGTTGGACTGAATCATCTCAATTTTAGGCCTTAGCCCTTAAACAGGAAGTAGTGGAAAACGAGATATGAAATTATTATTTTCATTTACTTTGATATTATTAATTATCTCATTTGCACCTTCTACTGCAAGTAAACATGTCCACAAATAATTTAAAAAGAATTTAGCATATTTTATGATGTGATGTTGTATCTCCTCCAGGGATGTGTTGAATTTCATCTCACTATGATTTTAAAAATCAGAGTAATTACTCATCTATCAGACGATGTGGTCCAAAAATTTTGCAAAATTCTACTTTTGCATAAATCTGGGTTGAAAGTGGGTTATTTTTTTTTTTTTTATGTAGAATTATGCAGACCAAGGCACTGTGCGTCACCTTGTACAGTATATTTCAGCCAATGATATCAGGATCTGCCATCTGTCAATCAAAGCGCTACCATTCTCGCATAATAAACGTCTGCTAAACACACTGGCACACCGAGCCACCGAGCTGGACAACACCCAATCAAATTCCAATCCAAACTTTCAGTGTCCCACCCCAAAAGTTGAACATCCCACCCTCATTAATATGAGGACATATTGTATAATGAACAATTAAAATGATACAATAAAAAGGCTAAATAAACTAAAAAACTAAAAAAAAAACTATCAAATATTTTGTTACTTAGAAAATAATTCTGGGACTGTGATTTTCCTTTGTTTTGTACTTCATGTCCACCTTAAAGTTAATTCATAATTTCTTTTAAAAAAAAGGCATTAAATATGTTCAACCATGCAGAAACCCTGGACTAACACAAGTGGGTTTTTTTGGTTTTTTTTGGTCAACCCTGAGGCAATCTTTAAAACTTTGGGGTGGGCTTGTATCGTGAAATTAGTAAAAAAAACAACAAAAAAAACAGGAAGTCGACTTTTTCAAAATCCTATATCTTCATCGTCATGCTGCTGCAGCATTAATCTATCAGGCTGTGAAGAGAGGGAGCAAAAAAAAATAAAAAGCATCATCAAAAAAAGTTTGGCTTAATTTAATTAGGTTTCATTTCCAGTGGCGAGGGCTCTCATCTGTTGCCGAGTAACTATTTACACTGAAATAATTGATGCGTAATTGGAAAAAGGAGACCACGGACCACGACTGAAACTCCATGTTTGAGTACACTCTGCAGCGCTTTCTTTTATTTGTGCTGAGCTGATACTAACAAGAATATTGTGCTTTTCTTTTTTTTTAAATTACTTTTCTTCATATTTCTTCTTGTCTAGTGTCTCAGTGTGTGTATGTGGATAGAAGTTGTGTCTTTCAAGTAATCACAGCAAATATTGTCATTGTTCTCAAATCAGATAAAGAGTCAAAAACCAACCAGTCATCTCCAATGAAGCTGTAGAGAGATAAAACAGAATGCTTTTGAACAACAGCTGGACTGGAAATCTGAGTAATAGGAATAAAACCTCTAAAAAAAGAAAAATAGGTGTAAAAATAAAACCTTTTCCAGTGATAAAGTTGTCGCATGTTGCCTCACTTCCCAGTTAATCCAAAACTCAGAGGTCTTTACTTACACCGCTTCTTGACTATGACTTTCCCTCCACCTCTTCTGAAATATAGTTAAGTTGTTTTCTTCTCCTCGCTTTGAAAATAGAAAAGAATCTCAAGTAGTTGAGGTCATCCATTATTCAGTGAGTCTTCTACTCTCGCTTCCCACTCTGGTCATATTCAAGTTAAGAGGTATAAGGAGAGGGGAGTGTGACTTTGACTGTCAGGCATGAAAACTGGTCGGGGGAACTTTTGATGAGCTGAGGTACAGAGGAGAGGAGGAGAGAGTACAAGGGAGGGGTGTCGAATGTGATAAAGGTTGACCTGAGAAGAGGTCAGGTCAACATCAGATCTGCTGGAAAATGACTCCTGTCTGTGCAGGGTGACCAACAGAGGAAGAGCGAGAGAGATAAACAGATTATTTGGTGAGCGCCGGCTGCCAGCCAAACAGCTGACTGCTCATTTACATCCAGCTGGAGACTTTATTATATTCATTTTTGATTGTAATGAAATTGTTTTAATTAACAAGCTGCAGTTCACTATGTGTGCACATTTATGACCGCTCTAGTCTATGATTTTAAAAGTGTGTGTGTGTGAGAGAGAGAAAGAGAAAGAGAGAGAGAGATGATAGAGAAATGGATCTATCTGTTTATATCAGTCCCAGTCCAATATGTTGTGTATCAACAGTGTCAAACTCATTTTCATTCAAAGGACACATACAGCACAATTTGATCTCATGGGGAGGAAGGAAGGAAGGAAGGAAGGAAGGAAGGAAGGAAGGAAGGAAGGAAGGAAGGAAGGAAGGAAGGAAGGAAGGAAGGAAGGAAGGAAGGAAGGAAGGAAAGATGAAAGGAAGGAGAAGAAAAATGCAAGGAAGGATAAAAATGGAAGGACAAGATGACAAGAATGAAAGAAAGATGTAAGAAGAAAGAAAAAAAAGAATAACAGAAGGAAAAGATGACAGGAAGGAAGGAAGGCCAGATTTGGACCCCCTCAGTGAGTCGATGTGATGTCTTCAGTGTTTGACAAAGAATAGCATAACCATTAATAATGAAACATATTGTTAATTGAGGTTGATTGCACAGACATGGGCTACTTTGGAAAACACTGGTGACAACAACTTGATGGTTACGCATGCAGTCACTATTAAACTCCACTGGATTTTCCATATGCACTAACAGGTGTTTCCGCCTTAATGATTGTACAGATAGATGAATTATCTCTGTTTATATTATGCATTTTACATCAGAGACATCGCTAAGATACATTGTAAACACACTAAAACAGACAGTGTCGTCAAAATAACAGACTTAAGCCTCACACTCAGGATGATAGCAAAGATGAAAATTTAGACATAGACATGATTTGAGTGGTTGGCTTTGTTTGTTTGGCATAGGTTTATTTTATAAATCATTTAAAACTAACACATAAGTTGAAAAGATACAGGATTAAAAGATGTTTCACTTGCTACTGAAACCATGGCCACCCACTGTCTGGTTACTCTATTGCAGGACAGGGCTCAGAGATGACAGTGATACATTATGGAGAGAGCACACAAGGTAGGATATAATATTGGAATGAAGTCAGGCAGACATAATTCACTCTCTCGCTTTCACACATTTTTAATAATATAAGTAGACTTTCATTAATGTCTGCCTAAAAACAGACAGATACCAGACCCAGACAGATACACGGGGCCAGGTAAAATATCCTGGTTTGCAGCAAAAATGTACAAAGCCCATAGTAACTGAGAAAGAACAGGAAAGAAAATCAATAAATCTCTTGCTGAACTTTTTCTAACTAATTCCAAAAGTCACCCCAAAGTTCAAAGTGGCCATGCGCGCACACCACAGAGAGAGCACTGTTGTTGAAGTTTACCACAAAAAAAAAAAAAAAGAAATACAACTTAGTGCATTAGCCTAAGGCCACACTGTCTCCATCTCTCTCTCCCTTTCCTTCAACACATCATATTAAAAATTAACCCGAAAAAATGCAGTAACCCAGAAGCTGGGTCACCAATACAACTTACCACATTTTTGTGTGTAAGCTGAGTCATCAAAATGTCTACAGGAGTAAAGGCTCATCCACACCGTGAACTATGACGGTAAAATATATAGTTTTAAAAATTGTTTTAACTCAAGTGGATGGGTGGAGTCCACACCATAACTATAACAATGATTACAGTGGAGAATGATATCATTGGGATCACTTTTATTATGATTTGCTGTACAATAAAAATAAAAAAAATACTGGCAGCCAACCAAAATACTTAAACCACACAGCACGACAAAATATGCATACTGATATTTACAATAAAAATTCAAAACCAGCATTTATCATTTTAATTTTGGAAGCAGACTGATGACTTTATTTCTATTTATTTACTTTAATGTGGCGTTGCTCCTCTATCACCACACACAGACATGCTGTAAATTGTAGCAGAATGACACCCAGAGGTGATTTGTTGAGATAGGTTTGTCTCTTTTTAGTATACAATGACGTTGGAGCTTTGTTCTTTATTATAATGTCAAAAAGCAACAAAGTTAATGGATTGTTATGAGTGGATCTGTGCTCATTCTCTTTTTTATTGCTGTAACAGTGTGCTTTTACACATTAGTCATTTTGGTCAGGAAATACTGAAATGTCACGGCAACTAGTGTCCTGAAATACTTCTGAGCAACACACTCAATCTGTACCTGCCTGCAGACACAACTGGTATGTGCAGCATGTATACAACACATTATCATTCATAAGGATGCTCACGTTGTTGTTGTTGTTGTTATAGTTAACCTTGTAGTCCTTGGTGTGGACGACACTTAAGTGGGTGGTAGTAATAAAGGATCTCAACAGGTGTTTAGTCAATAACAACAATCTGTGATACAGGGTTCCCACAGTCATGAAAATCCTGGAAAAGTTATAAAATAAGTGGAAATTGTTTTCCAGGCCTGGAAATGTTTTGAATTAGGGATAATCCGATCTAATGTCAAAAATAACCGATATAAGACGCCCTGAAATTCAGCACATGCTTTGGGTTATAGTGGATATTCCAAATAATTTAATTGATTCTCACAAACCCAAAAGTCTAAAAGCCCAGTATTATAGCCTATAGTCACTATGTGGGCTTACACTTGTTTAACTTAAGTCATGAAAACGCGGTAAAACATTGTTAAAAAGTTTTGAAGATTCATGGGTAAAAATGTGTGGGAACCCTGATTGTGTGAAATTTTAATCAAAACTACACACACTACACTAACTTTTCTCTCAATCTGATGCCTGCATTTGCATGAATTTGTTCATGGCAGTTTGCATTAACTTATACACCATTGTCCATACATTTAGAATCACTTAGTTTCCAGACACAATCCTGTTTGTTGCATGTGTAATCACTTTTAAGCAGGTGAAATGAATTCATGCATTTTTTTGGCGCTATAAAAGACAAGACATTTGGTGTGTTAATTAATAATGATTTAATTTTCATTGTGATATTAATAGAGTTTTGAGAAGATATACACTTTATCTGTCCAGAAGAAATCACATTGTCACAATCAGTTCAGGAAAGAGGGAGAAAAACAAAAAAGTTTATGCCAACTTTATGGGCAACAGTGTAGTTAGAAGTTTCAATGTACATAGCAGTTATAGACTTTTTTTAAGCAATGTTAGCAATCTGCATTTAGTAAGACTTTAAAAGCAATGGATTTCTGTCTTTCACATTGCTCTGCTCTCCTTTGGTTCCTTGGCATCACTTCTTTGACGTGGTGATATGAAAGGGCACTCAGAGGCACCACGTATCAATGATCAAACAGCATAATTACCCGCATTTTGAAACGAATCCCCTTGCAGGCTGGTCAGCAGTTTCCAACCATGGATCATTCATTTGCTACTGGACCACAAGTAGAATATGATTCTTCAAAAAAAAAAAAAAAACAGCTCAATATTAGTTATATAACTAAAGCAAGGCAGAGAAGGGTAACTATAGCAGCTGTGAAGTTGAGAAAAAAAAGGTTTGAAGTTTTCAAACTAGATGAAGAACTACTGTAGTAATTGGTAGGGTGCTTTCATTTCCTTTTAAACTTGTTTTTTTCCAAGT
Source organism: Rastrelliger brachysoma (assembly GCA_024605115.1). Classification (NCBI taxonomy): domain Eukaryota; kingdom Metazoa; phylum Chordata; class Actinopteri; order Scombriformes; family Scombridae; genus Rastrelliger; species Rastrelliger brachysoma. Next base: position 11,898 of record JANJYP010016923.1, on the reverse strand, counting down.
CCTCCTCTCAAAAATGTGTTTTTATGATTGTTACTTCATGTGGATATTTGACCTTAACTGTGCAGACTGATAGATGTAGCAGTACAAGGCTGTTATCACATGAATTTGCCTTTAATGTACAGTTTCACTGTAAATATATAAATCTGTGTTAAAAGCATGAACTTTCTTCAATGACAGATCAATTTAAAGGGATTTTTTTTTTATTAAGATTAACAATAAGGAAAGATTTGACTCTATAAATCTGAAGTATTTTTACAAAGCATAGGCCCATATGAAGATAGGAGATAAGAAAGGATCCCCTGGAGACTAGATGTTGTTGTTGGTGATGGTGGTGGTGGTGGAGTGGAACCAGCAGGTGGTTGATGGAAAATTTCACTTGAGTCTCTCTGGATATGGTGGGTTGTGCATGTAGTAGGTCTAGGGCCACAGGCAGTAAGATTATTGGTAAGGTGTGTTGTGAATGCGATGGTTTTTGAGAGTGTGGGAAAGTAGAAGTGACAGAGAAAAAATAAAACAAGCACACTGACGCTTAGATGAATAAAGGCAGAATTTGGGGGTAGAGATCATTTGTATCAAACTTTGCTAAAGATTCATAAGCATCATGATCTGTGTCCAGATATTCATCTTTTAAATGGAAAATATCGAAACAGTACGTGTATATTCAGCATAGGTTACACCCCTTGACTGAAGTTAGACTGAAATCATTTATATTTCAGTAGAACATATTTACTTTTATGGTGCATATATTAATTTTGGTTCTACATAATTAAAAAAAAAAACATTCAGATGAACTTTAGGAGCCTTTATAGTCATCTACCTATCCGCCCACAACAATGTGTCTAGCTGTGATAAGAGATGCATATCAAGTAGTAGCTACAGGCGATGCAGGACTTGCCTGTAATCTATCAAATTCAATTTTTTATTTTTTTCACAACAACGTTTTGTTTTTGTTTTTTTGTGTGTGTGATGCCCTTGTCATTGTGTTGAAATGCACCAGTACATTGAAAATCTTGGCTCCATTTTAATGTAAAAACAATTCAGATAATGAAGCAGTCAAATTCTCATGAGAAACCAGTAAAACATCCTTAATTTACTTATGTGAATAATCTTAACACTGTATATATTCAGCTAAGTGGTTGGAAGGAAGAAATGTGATTCTGAGTATTAAATGTTTTAGAATGATTTCATTCTAGTCCTATCTGCTTGGTGACATGATAAAATAGCAACATTTGGAATTTGCCAAGAGTGTAACCCCATTACTCTGTAGATACTGTATCTGATTTCTTCAAACCTCGCCTCTACAGAGCTACCACGCCATACAAGACAAGGAAACATAGCAACTGTTTGAGGCAGCGTTGCACCATTCATAAGAATAATATGTGCTGTCTTGAGCTGTACGTTGTGAGTAATAATGTTCGATGCATGATAACATAGTTCAACATAGTGATTGTTTCCATTTTGAACATTCTGCACCATCACTATGAGACTAATGGAGAGTGTGTCTATATTCCAACAGCCCTATGGTCCCACAGTCCAACTATGGTCCCAGAGCCCCTTAAGTATAACCTTAACCCTAACCCTAACAGCTTGTCCCCTGTTCTCCCTTCTCCTTGCTAGTAATGACCATTGGGCCTAATTAAAAAAAAAAAAAAAAAAAAAAAGTCTTAGTTATGTGGGACCAATGTGTCGTGGGAACATAGGTGTTGACCCCAACTAATGTTAGCATAGCGGAGCAGCAAACTCCAACAGTAACCAACAAGCTCAACACACACTCCAGCATTTGAACAACTTAAACCAATTCTGATGTAAAGAAAAAAAAATCAATGCTCAAGTCTGTTTCACCTCAAGAACCCCTCTACTCTCTACTCTCCACTGCTGCAGACACAACGATAATAACACAGTAGAGCAGTCTTCCACCTTCATGGTGTTTGAGATTAAAATGATTTTTCTAAAACCTAGTACAGACCAAAGATTCATGATAGGACAAACTCATTCAAGAAAATAGCAGTGGACTGTGAACTGGCCTGATCTGCTGGGTGATGGTATTGCCTGCAACTCAGCCTGTCAAGCCATCAGAGCTTGTAGCAAATTGAAATGGCAGAGTCTTAGACAGGAAAATAGCCTTGACCCTCTCAGGGGCGGGGGTTGGGAGTGGTTTGGGAAGGGTTTTTTTTCACGTTTTTGCTGTTACATCAATACTAGAAATGAAACTTTAGCAAATAACTCACTATTGCTGGCTTCATTCATACTTTTAAGACACTAAAATCATGTACACAAAGAAAAAAAAAAGCCTGAAAAGTCTTCCATTGCTATGAAGATGATATGATGTGATCTCATTTAATTAGGTAAACTGGTACATTGTAAGCAGTTGCAAGTTTCAAATTGTCTCATGAATCTTTGTTCTGAACTGGGCTGTATTAATTGTGTGTCAGCCAGCTTTTTGCAGTGTGTTTATTTTGTGCATTCATATCCCGATGGCAGTGAAATGGTGATTCATCCTTCAGCCCTAGTGCTGTCTTAGAGAAAGTTTCAAGGATATGAGTTACATGTTTTTCATTTTGTCACAACCTTTTTTTTTCATGTCACTCCGCAGAGCAGAACAAGCTGAGTCATTCCTCATTTCCTCCATTTTCCTCTCTGTTTTCTACATCCATCTGGGATGAGAAGGGGATGATGAGAGGCTAATCAGATGTTTAGATTTGTTTCTCCTTTCCAGCAGATGAGTAAATTGTACCAAATGCTTGCTAAAGGAGGGAAGAGTGAGTGTGTGTGTGTGTGTGTGTGGGAGACAGAGAGTGGGGGAGAGGGGAGGCTTTAGACATATAGTCGTTATGCCAGGAAATAATTAAAACCATTCTGAAAGATGCCAAGAGGAACAGGGAAAGAGAGATGCTGTGCTGTGAAGCAAGAGTAAATTATTTTCCTTCCTATTAATTACAGGGTTATGGTTTTCAAGTGATGTAAAGGAGTACTATTCTGTACCTTATGCGCCTCATAATAACTTTTTTTGTTCTGTGTCGTTACTCAAGCTTGCTGCTTTATGAAAATGATGTTACATGCTGGTGTGTTTGTGCAGATATGGACTTGTATAGAGTTGGTTTGCCTTTAATGTGCATTCATGCATCAAAGAGGTATTCTTGCATACTCCTCTCTGTTGTTGTCGCAAGGTATATTGACAATGCAAAAAACCCATTCATTGTCATCTTTGATTCTCTGCCCACTGTCTCTCTGTACTGTCTCCACTGTTGCTGTCATGTCGTCACTGTAGGTCTTTGTTCAGTGTTCTCAGGGGAGCGTCTCCAATTGTTGAGAGAAGTTGGCAGTCTCCTCTAGACTTTTACCTGGCTCACAGCAAACAATAGTCAATGGGGCTGAGGAGAGTGTAGAGAGAAGCTTTGAGGCTTTTGGAGGTTGTGTAAAAGATAAATCAAACGTTGGATGAATTTATACTCAGTCACACTGTCACTTAGATTCTGGCTATGATGGGACACTGTATCAGTTACTGCAAAGAGAAGACAGGCAGAGCAAAGAGAGTGTCTCTGGTGCTGCCACCCATAGAGACAAAGAAAATGAAGATGTGAAGTGGTTTCTTTCACTGGCAACATTCAGTATAGGATCATTTTTCACTGTTAGGCTGTCTGACTTTCATTTCTTTCTATGTATGGAAAAGAATATCACCTGATACACTTGTTGCATCTTGCATAAGTGATCAATGACTAAAGCTGTTTGTTGTTTTTTATGTGTTCCCAGAAGCTTTTCTCTGCCTACCCATATGTTAAGGTCAGGCTTTGACAGGGGGTGATTTTCCATGAAGCAATTAGTCACACATTTTAATAAACTGCCTGTAGCGACTCCATGATTTTCAATTAAACTCAGCATTAGCATAAACATGTATATAGATTGCATGTATCTTAGTCGAAACACCTTCATGTTACATATTATTCAAAGTTCATATGCTTTGCTCTCTCACACAAAGACAAACCCCGACTACATCATTGTGACAGGATGATTGATGTGACATGCACTTGTATTTGTTTTCCCCTTTCTCAGCGCTGTGACATTTATTTCCCCCTGTATGGACCTGCTGCACTCTGCTGATACAGAGCAGAAATATGAACAGGTGTGACGTGGGTAATTTGTCCGCATGGCCCGGAGCAGTGGTTGGTCAAAAGTGGGCAGCTCAGCTCAGCTCAGTTTAAAGTTGAAATCCAGCCCAAAGCGGCTGACCGGGGTCTTTGTTGGCCACCCCAAAGGAGTCACTTATTTTTCAAAGCACAAAAGCTTCAAAGCCAAATTCTGCAAATGTTTTTTGACTGATGTCTCATAGCACATTAAATGCCTCACTGTAGCTCAGTAGCGTGTTCAAAGTGAAATTCAGTGCTCATTTCTTCTCCATAACACCATGTATATCAGAGGGCTTGTCAGTGTACGTATATTTAATTTATATAAAGATGTAGCAACACTGTCATCTCAGAAATCATATTTATGTGTTATTTATTGCAACAGCATATTTGTTTTGATATCAACATTAATGAGGAAACACATAAAGTCATCAAACTTAAGTATTTCACTTGCTTCCAACAACATCCACTCATGCAATTTTCTATGTGTTTTTAGCAACTGGAGAAAGATTAAGGTTATTTCTCGGTATGGATACTCACACTGTTGTCTCACAGGTTAAAATTTACCCAACTCTTTGTTTAACTGCAAAGAAAAAAAAAACTAAAATGACATGAAACACTGCCTTTGTTCATATTTTGTCTCCGGGTCATTTTTGACTAGACAATTCTAAAATCATTTACACACCACAAAACCTGCATATACACACAATAAAAAGTTGAGTTTGTGTGCCACTGTCTGAACTCATAACTTTCTTGTCAACGTGCAGCATCTCACCTCCATGATCCCACACATGGCTTGAGATCACAGACAAAATGCACAAAATTTCAGACACTACTTACAGTTCTGTGTGTGCTGATGCCATGAGTGCACATTTCAGGTCATAGATCAGCATTCCATATGTCCAAGAAGAACAAAAGAATTACAATTTAGGATTGAAGTAGGTATCTGAAGAAGATATAGAGACAGAATAGACACACTGAATAGAACCCAGTGTGTGATGCTTCTTTCTCAGATGAAGAGTAGATATTTTTGAACAACAAAATAACTTATGTCATATGTTGTGTTTGTCACCATGACACCATGGCAGGGTGGTAGCACAAAATAGCCTAAGGATGATCTCGGGGGCTGCAAGACATGCAGGAGCATATGTCCAGGACATAACCTCGACAATCTGCATTTTCATCACAACAGCCGAAAAAAAACATTATCCTGGAGATGACAAATATGAAAGGTTTCTGTATATATGTGGAGACAGCTAGAAAAGTATGAATGAGATGAACCTGCATACTGTGCCTACATGCTGCTAATATTAGCCGTGTGTATAGATCTGAAGTTGAGGCAACACCTAATCTCTAAGATTCAGAGCGTGCATGGCAACAACTTAAGCAACTGGTTCTTTTAATAGGTACATTTTCCCTTCTGACAGTACATGTGCAGAAAGCCAGCGAAGTATGATATCAAGATATGGATGACCTGTAATACATAATCCAGTTCCATTTAGAAGATGCGAGCCTACACAAGGACACTGACCAGTAAGGAATCCAGCTGTGGTTGGAAGATGCAAGTCTACACAAGGATGTTGAAAAGCTTATTATTCAGTGGAAATATAATAGTGTTGAAAACATGTTAGGTAATATTATTCTCATGCTAAACACATTCAATACTTATTAAATAGTGAATAAAAGCATGAAAATCATTTTAAAAGCTGATGTTTCTTTACATATTTTGTAGCAGTGTTAGTGGGTTTGCATAGGGGGTCCCTGGCCAGAAGCTAATGCTGGTTTGGGGGCCATGGCATCAAAGTTTAGGAACTTCTGCAGTAAGGAAGTCAGCTGTGGTTGGAAGATGCAAGCCTACACAAGGAAGTCAATCAATAGGTTACCAGAGAAGAAGCAAAGGATGGAGGTTGTGTTTGATGTGATGATGAGGAGGCACAATTTCACATGTCCTCTTATGAACTCAGCCAACAGAAGGTTGAGGAGAAAGATCACCATGGTTGGCACAGTTAGAGAGAACAACCCTGAGCTTCACAAGTTGGACAAAGGAGAGCGAGGCATTCTCATCAAAGTTTGCCTGCACCACCACTCTGGTTTCTTTCCTCCCAAAGAGAAACAGGAATGTGACCATCATGACCTCACTGCACAAAACAGCTGAGATCAGTGATCATGATTACAAGGAGTCAGCCATTATCCTGGACCACAGCCACAACAAAGGTATCATGAACAAGAAGATTGGAACTTTAAAGCTGCAGGAAGATGATTACTTGCTGGAATCTGGTCATCTTCCATAACATCACATATATAATGCCTTCATGATATGGAACAAAATCAATTCTATCTGGATGCCTGATAAGCAGACAAAGAGAAAGGTGTTCAGCAGCTGGGAAAACCTCTTGTAAGCCTACACATTTGAAGAAGGGAGTGCCTCCCCTGCACGGCAGCCTCTGCAGCACTTGTGAAAGCTGCTCAAGGAGCTGAGTCCTGATTGACCTCGAACTGCAGCTGTGGCAGGCAAAAAGAGGCGATGCCAATTCTACCTTCTACAAAAGGACTGTTAAGCAAACACTATGTGCTTAACATGTGAGAAATACATCTAAAAAGTCCATACACACAAACTTACACATTGTCCTACATGTGCTAATTAGAGCTGATTGATTTTCTTTTTTTTCTTATTTCTTATTTATACACATAATGGGTGGGACCATGGCTAAATTAAAAAAAATAGGAGGCGACTGGTATTTTGTAGATCAAGTTTTCATTGTATAATGTGTTTCTAAAAAAAAGTAGTTGAAGACTGAAATTTTTTTTTTTTTTTTTTTTTACACATTTCTGCTTCTTTCTTAGGCTATACAAGTGTAATCTCTCACTAAGAAAATAATGTTTACACCTAAGCAGTACCTATAGCAATAATAGTAAACATCTACTTCAGTAAAGGACATAATCGTGACAGTGTGCTGTGATAAAAGTGGTGTTCTTTCATTTAAATGTGGTGTCTGTGGACTCTGAGGATGGAAAACCCTGATATCCACAAAGTTTCTGAGAAATGACAGATTGTTCTTTCATGCAAAATAGACGTGGGGTTTAAAATTCAATGAGGTAGCTTTATTTTAGGAGTTTAGTGAAAGAGTGTTTTTATCACTTGGGACAAGACTAATGCAAAATGTTAAAAAACAAAAACAAAACAATGCATAGACTTCAGAAATAATCCTTCCAGGCCATCACTTATGAGCCACTGGAAGCATGTGATGATGTATTTATCTACAGATACTCTGCCCTCGGGTTGTAGTTTCTTATTATATTACTGTGTTTGGGATGTTTCTGAGCATTAGCCTTTGGGGAGTGGGTGTGTAGCCCTCAACCAATGACAGCGTACAGATGTGTGTTTAGAGCTGTTAAGGTGTGTTTATTTGTGCTTTAGAGCGTAACAGCCATGAAACAATCAGAAAATCACATTTTATTTCTAATCTTTCACTGCTGCCACTCCCTCTCTTCGTTCACTTTGGAGATCGCTTGACCAGTGCTGCTCTATCTCACTCTGATGTCATCAAGCTTAGAAACAGCGACCTATAAATCCTACATATTGTGCCTTTAAGACTACCCTACACAGTTAGGAAAAGATTGTGATTTTTGAAGAAATATTTGGAAAAGTCAGACATCTTTTCTCATAATTTGACACCTTTTTAACCAAAGTGATTTTATTGCTTAAATTTTACCAGACACAGTTGTTAAAGTCCGCAACATAGTACTTCACTGAACATAATCAAGGCAGCAATTACGTTTTCATCAGAACATATCTGCCACAAAATAATTGTAGCATATAAAGTTGAATTGCAGGGTTGGATAATGGCAGGCCAGAGTAAAATAAATGGGAAAGAGGGAGGGGGAAAAGTTTAATGTTTATCTTTAAAAGCTCTTACAGTCAGCAATTGTCTTGTGACCTCTCTGAATAGGGTTTTGATGATTTACTTAAAATAATAAGTTGGCCTCTAGGCTCCAAATTATCTCTCATCTAAACTTAAGAGTTTTGGAAAAAGCTTACCAACGTGTAGAATAAAAACACAGAGAGACTATTATGATTCAGATTCAGTGGTCTAAGCAGGCAGAAACACTAGTATTCATAATTCATTTAAAATACAAGAGACCTTTCTCTCTGTAATCTGCACATAGCACTATTTGCATCATTAAATTATTTCCCCAGGAGTTTGTTATGTAGCCTTTAGTACCCTGGCAGTGCAAATGTCAGGAGCTTTTGAACCGCTATGAAAATCCAGGATGGGTCAAGCAATAAGTCTCAGATTAATTGGTCAGCTCGTATCAGATGTGAGGAAGGATGAGTCGCAGAATGGAACTTTATTGGGCTCCGTCTTGGCACCTTAGATGACACCACCGGAGGAGAAGTAGATCTGAGAGGAGACAGGGAGGAGTAGGCAATAGAGTGGAGAGAACTCGTTTTCATTACACACTTATTCACAGTTCCAGTATCATGCGTTCTCTGTCTTATCTCCACTCTCGATCCTTCCCCTTATCTTCGCTCTCCCTGCTCAGCCCCCCTCCNTCTCTCTCTCTCTCTCTCTCTCTCTCTCTCTCTATCTCTCTCTCTCCTCCCTCTCTCCTCCTGCTCCCCATTTTGCTAGCTGCAAATTTGGATGAAGTGTACAGTTGTTACAGCCAAACACAAGTCTGCACAACCCCTGTACTTTTTTTTTTAAGGATTGTCTCTTGATTGATGTTCTCATATCTATTGCCCGCACACACTCAGCAGCTCTCAGATAGAAATAGACTATTAGCATTGGCTCTGTGCCGTCTCCTCTCTGCCTCTCTCAGTAAGTTAGACTCCAATCACTGGACGATCTGGCTGGCAGGAAAGAGAGAGAGAGACAAGAAAGTGATAGAGAGACAGATAAAGACAGTAAGATAAAGTAAGAGCTAACAGAGTGAGGACAGAAACAACAAGAGAGGAAGTTGGAGAAGGGTGGTGATAGGGGGGTGGGGGGTGAGTAGGACGGAAGGGGCGGTGAGAGGTTTTCCTGTAATGTGCTGCCATTGACATCCAAATGTATGAGTGTACACTTGTGTAAGTTGCAGAGCACTGCAGAAAAGTGAAAACGGGGGAGACTGACACTTAAAATAGCAAGATTAAACTTTTGGTGGGGCGGGTGTGTGCACACTATATGTAAAAGGAGGTATAAGTGGAAAAAACAAAGAGTTTATAATAGTGGTCCATTAGGATATGTAATGGTTAACTTATTAATTGAAAGGTTGTATACATTTAACTTATTAATTAAATGTATACANTAACTTCATTATCCCCCGCTTCTCTCTCTCTCTCTCTCTCCTGTGCCACATCTACAGTATCTAAATCCATTTGTCTCATACACGTTCACATACTGTAGAAACATATATGTGAAAATGTTGAGATCAAATAAAAGCTCTTCTCGGCCTCTTCCTGGACATCGTTAGTAATTGACGCTACAGACAGGGGTTTACATATGGAAACTATCTTGATTTTACTAAAAAAAAACAAAAAAATCCTTTGTTGTGAAAAGGTAGTGTTGTATATTAACGACCTTGTTATTTCTTGGGTAGAGAGAATGCATCAAAGAGCATGTCAATGTTCCTTTAGTTTTTACTTTATTAACAGAAATCAAATACACACTGATAAAATACAGTGGTAGAATCGCTTGGGTCAGATTAAGAGCTGCAAGAGGTCCCGTCATGAGATTAGCAGTTCCTGATTCTCCCCTCTGACTGGGTGTTGGTTATGCTATATACTCATATTTAAATTAACATATGTAGTGATATCTTAGATTACACATTCAATTTCACATATTATGGAACATACAATGTTCTACCGCCTCTCAATGTAATCTTTCATATACAAAGCTTTATGCTGTTGACATATAGGGCTATAAAAGGAAATGTACTGTAGTGTTTAGATTAAAGTAATAGGCAACCAATCAGAGTTTCAACCTATACATTCCAATAACCGGCTGGGACATCTTTCACTTTGACTCACAGAGACAGGGCCTTTACTTCTCTCTCAGCTTGTAGCAAACCATAGAACTGCAATTTTAGAAATTAGTAAGCATATAAAAAACCAACTTAATGATTATGAAAATACACAATAGTAGGTATTTCAGTTTGATAACACAAATGATTGATCACATCCCACTAGCAGGGTATACTGTCTATACCTTCTTTTTCCATGGACGTAGACGCTGAGAAAATCATGATTTTAGGATGGATAAAGATAACAAATTGTTCAATATTTAGTCAAAATACCATCAAGAAAACTCATTTAAGCGCTTTCTAGGACAAGTTAACTATTAATTTTAAGCATAAAAACCAATTTAAAATGTAAAAATCCATTTTTTGCCATGTGAATACAGAGTGTAACTGACTTATATAGAGACTTTAATCATGTATAGTTTGTATTTTTAGATATTTTGTAACTGTAATGTACTATCTCTATAAGTGACACCACTGAAAATGATAAGTTGTACCAGATAGTCGCAATATATTAACTGTAAATATACTTATTTGCTACCATTTAAATATTCAAATTGAATGTATTCACCATTTGCTTGAAGTTGAATCATCTCATAGAAACACCTGGGAATCACATGTTGCGTCACTGTTGTTTGACACTGATCCTCATTATGCAACGCTATCATCTCTTTACTGCTGTGTATTTTAATCAGGCAAACAGTAGTGTATCTTCCAGCCGTTCCGGTGCCCCCACCTCCGTATTCATTATGTGCCTTTTGAAGAACTCACAACTGCCTGATTATGAAGTGATGCATGTAATACTCTGATATATGGGTGAGGGTAATGAACTTTGTCACCACCATAAGAAAGGATGTTATTGTTGTTTTTTTTTTTTTTCAAGAAATGTCGGTTGTTTAATGAAGTGAACCCAAAAGAACACTAATAAATAAAAAAGCAATGCAGGATTTGTTTGTATATATACATATATATTTTTACATTCAGTAAATCATCTCCCCTAGAGCGAGAACCACTTCCTCTCTACTCCGAACCAGATTACTTCTTAAAGTATAGTAAAGTTAGTGTAGAAGCGTGACCTTAACAGTCGTCCTAGATTGTTTTTGCTTTTCGGTGAAACTTAATGATGCACATTCGGAGTGGGAAGCACGGATGCAAATATCTATCACACCGCAGGAAACCCACATAGGCTTGACACAGCAGAAAATTCAGCTCAACTTTAGGGGAGAGATGGATGAATTCAGCTTATGCTTTGGGAGTTTCTTGCAGGTCCCTAACCTGATCTGTAGTTCTTAGATGTTTGACTGGGGGAGTTATGAACAGTTGGTGAATGCATGTGAGCGCAGGTGTGTTTGTGTCCATGTGACTTAACAGAACAAGAAAATGGAATAATTGAAAGTCATACACCGAGGTTATAGGCTGTCTGTAATCATACTCCACACAGTTTTATTTAGGTTTGTAAAGTTGTTGTAGCATTGCAGCACTGAACAAAAAAAGTGGTGGGGTGGGTCAGTTCACCAAAGATGGCCATTTTTTTAAAATATATAATCAGTTGGCCAAAAGAAACCGAAACAAACAAAAAAACTGATTTTGTGATGCATTCAGTGTTTGTAAAAGTTAGTTCCAATGTCAAATAAACAACATCGTGTAAGCACAACAATCAACGTATGCAGAAGCCTGTGACATAATAATGACCAATGACGTAAAAATTTGCCTTCAGTGTAATAGGCCAGGGGTGTCAATCATGTGGCCCACCAATCTTTTCCTTCTTTTT
>JANJYP010016915.1:0-26111 GCA_024605115.1 Rastrelliger brachysoma | reverse complement strand
CTCAACCAGGGTCACCTATGGGTGGTGTTTCTCACAGCTGGACTTTTAGGGTAAGTAACCAGTAAGGGCTCTCAAGGCTTGTGACTGTCACACCCACCAACCTGCATTACATCAGTATGCAGGTTGGCAAGATCAAACAAATCTTTGCGTATTACTGCCAGCTTAGGAAATATGAAATGGAAAAGCAGTGTCAGCTATTTCTGCATGAGGATTAATAAACAGGTCTCCTGCAATGCCTAAAATCTCATGAACATTTGAAAATCTGAATTAAGACTTTCACATGTTAGCAGGGTGGCTTTAAATGAAAGATGTTAATCTAAAAAACAAGGTAATTATACATATCAGGATTATTTTTAAATTGCAAGATCATCAGTTAAAATTCTTGATTTTTTCATGTCCTAACACATGACAAGTCCTTGAATTTTATTTAATATAATCCTAGTCATAACAGTGTAATTGAATTTCATATGCAACTCACTGTATATCAGTAAGACTGGAGATGACATTCTGACTATACACTTAATAATCTAGAATTTATAGAAGCTTTTACAGTACTCTAAGGTGTCTCATTTTGTCTGATGACTGAAGTTGTGATGAGATGGATAAAAACACTGTTAAAGTTCTGTTAAACACTGTGGTGAGACTGTAGTTTATGTTCCATTCATACACAGCAGTAATCGACACAATCAAAGTAATCTTGTTAAGAGGCAGTAGGAAATTTGTCCTATACAGTGTATGTTGAAAAAGACAACACACTTAACTTAAGCCTTAATGACTTTTACAAACGAACTGTGATTACCCATTATCCCTTCCTACCCACTATTAGAAAAAAGAAAGTAAAGCAGAGAAAGAGAAAAAGAGGAGAAGAGGCTAAAAAAGGTCAATAAAAAATAAAATAAAGGAATACAGAACTAACTAGAGGACTGGAGGGATGTGGGAGGGGGCATCTAATCACTTTCTGTGTGAGTAGTAGTTCTAGCTAAATACTCTATGAAGGGCTGTCAGGTTTTGTTGAAAACAATACCAGAACCCGCAAGTAAGAATCTAATCTACTTAAGTTTGATATGAGTTAATACCTCCTTAAGCCAGCTACTGTGTGAAGGTGGAAGAACATTTTTACATTTAAACCAAATAAGGCTTCTGGCCAGTAGAGTTGAAAAAGCTAGCACGCAGCACTTTGTCACAGGGAGATCAGGTGTTNCCCCCCCCCCCCCCCCCCCCCCCCCCCCCCCCCCCGGCCCCAACAGTGCAGTGCAAGGTTCAGTATCAAGCACCATAGCAAGAGTGTCAAAAATGTGGCACCAGAAACCAGTGAGATTTGGACAGGACCAAAACATGTGCGTGTGATTTGCAGCTGAGTGCTTACACCTATTGCAACAGTTACTGTTGACTGGCTAAATTTTCACCAGTCAAGCATATAGGGAATCTTACACTGAAATAAGCTGTGCCTGGCACATAGGAGAAAGCTGCTTTTTCAAAGCAAAATGAATGCTCCTCCGATTTGCAAGTCCATGTGCTTTGTCCTCTCAATTATTACTATTTATGGTAAGCTGATTATTCCCCTTTCCGGTTTCCATAGCAATCCTTTTTTGTGGGTTTCATTTCCGAATCCTTACAAGATGTATTATGTACAGCAATATACACTTGCCCTACTTTGACATGTGTGAAGCTGTTTCATTATCGTTACTTAGGATTAAAACTGAGCACAAAATTAAAAAAATAAACTACTGCAACCTTTTATTTGACTTAAGGTGTCTGTTTACAGCCTCTTCATGACAGGATACCTGCCTCTGGGCTTTGAGTTTGCTGTAGAGCTGACTTATCCAGAATCAGAGGGAACCTCATCAGGACTTCTTAACTGTTCAGCTCAGGTCAGTAACTTCAATAATTCTGTTTAAAACACAATACAAGAGAAAGACAAGATAGATTAAGGCTGTAAACATTTCATTTCATCCTATTTCAGATCTTTGGAATAATTTTCACCATATCCCAAGGGAAGATCATTGATAGATGGGGCACTTTAGCAGGAAACATCTTCCTGTCTATCTTTCTGTTAATAGGAACAGTGATTACAGGTAAGTTGTTCATCTTACCTCTGTTTCTCTCCTGCTTACAACATGGCACCACACACACACAAAATAATACACTTTTGCTGTATGTTATGTGACATTAACAGGAACTTTTAACATCTGATGTGTTTCAGTGGTTAAGCATGACTGTTATCACCGTGTGTATTGTACTTACAATCTAGTCAGGCATGCACATACTTACTCCTTCCACATAATGAGGCTGCCATCTAGTGGCTGAATGGATGACATTGTTTTATTTGAGGCAAATTTAATGAAGAATTGTGGACTTGTTATTTGATGCTTGATGTTGTATACCTGTTTAATGCCAGAGAACAATGCTGTTTTTCGTTTTCAACATTTGAAGCCATTTGTAATTGTTACTGTTTGGAATAGATCACGTGTGCATGAAAAGTTGTTGGGGTTTGATAAGATTATATCTTGCATTTTGCAATTGTTCTTGCAATACAGTGTGTCAAAATCAAATGGACATTTAAACAGAAAGGCGACCAGTGCAATGAAGCTTTTTCCACCTTCATCTGTGTCTGTCACAGGATTAATCAAGTCTGACCTCCGACGGCAGAAGGCCAACTTGCAGGCCGAGGTGCAGACAGTGAGTGTAAGTACATCTGTGTGCACTGCATGAAGTCAGTGGTGGGATCTTCACATCCCTGTGGAGAGGGCATGTGGTAGATGTCGCCCTGGTTTGAGACTGAATTAACTCTGCTGGCTGCTTGTCTGCAGTCCTCACACTGCAGTGCACTGTTTCACACATGGATGCAGGAGGTGCACTGCACTGTTTGGTGGAAACTTTCTCTTTCATCACACTAAAAAAAACATCTTCTTCTCTGTTTTGTAAAAAGCACAACTCTGCTTTTGACAGCTCTCCTACTCACTCTAACAGCATGTTTTATTAACTTTGGCTATAAAACTCTAATTTGGTTTAACACATGAAGAGATGTACTTTGTTACATGTTCAAAAGGGTGCAGTTGACAGCTGTCAAATAGATGTATGCAAATCTGTTATAATCAGTTTCATAAATCACTATATCACTACAGTGTGACAGTTAGACACTACAAATTCACTTTTAATAGATAAAAAGCAGGTTTGATTTATTATATGCACCATTAATAACAAATTAAAGAACAATTTTGGTTCATCACATTTATGGAACATTAAAATAAAATTGAGTAAAAACAGAAAGTAAACCCTGCTGCCATTCAGCTGCTCAAAATCACCTTTGAATTTTTTGCAATATATGCTTTTTTAAACAAATTCTTATTTCACAATGTGTGTGCTCTGCAGCTCAGCTTGTTTCTTTTTTTATTTAAGACAACTTCAGGGTCTCTTTCACTGTCTTTCCTCCTCGTTCTAACAATGCAAACACAACTAAAATGGAAAGTTCCGGTAATCCTGCACACTAATAGAGTTTAAATGAGCTACACTTAGTTTATCATGAGACAGTTACAACCAATTGTTTTAAATGAGGAGATTGTACAGGAAAAAAAAACCATTTAAAATGTTATAATTTATAAATAAATAATTCCATGGAAATATTCAAAAGTATTTCTAAAGCTACTGTGCTAGTGGGCAGGTAGCAGGGAGCGTAGTTTGGTGTGCAGTGGTTTCTGGGGCAGACTGGTGGTGGTGGAGGAGATGGTGGAAAATGAGGAGGTCCCTCAGGGGCCCCTCAGAGGTGTGACACCCAAGCTATTGTTCCAGTCTACAGGCTCTGTGCAGGACTACGGGGCCACAGCATCTGGCAGCCACTGGCAGCGGCAGTCTTGACATAAAACCACAACCTCAAAAAAACAAACAAACACACACCTGCCAAGGTAGGGGCACACACTCTTCTGAAGCTTCAACAGAGATAATAATAAACTATCCATATACACACAACTTGCAACAGGATAATATGTCATTTAACAAACTTCAGTGTGGAAGTGTCCAGAAAGGTTGTATTTTCAGTGTAAAACATAAAATATTTTTTTACTGAAAGCATAACTGGTATTTGTTAATATTGCTATGAAGAATACTTGAGATTATTACTAGAATGCAATACTTTCCTTTTGCCCTACTGTTAAATAAAAAAAAGCAATTCATGCACTCCTTTGGTTGAAGGTTCCTTAAAATGTTCTGTTAATAAAATGTAAAACTGTTATTTCTCCTAAAATCATCATCAAGATCAAATGAGCACCATTGATAAATAAGTTTCTAGTAGTTATGATTTTTTTTATTGTCACTGTGAACATTTTTACTTTAATCAAGTCTTTTTTAAAGAAAATAAAGTGGAGCTTTGATGAACTATTCGATAAACTTTTGAATACTGATGAGGTTTGAACTGTTCATTATTGATTGTATGCATAATATGTTTTTTTTGGTCTATGTTAATATTCTTTCTGAATGATGTGTTAAGTGGAGTATTTGTGTCTTTTATCAAAATACTCAGTTTTTTCTATCTTGTTGAACAATGTGATTCTGATTCTTTTCTGTTCATGTCCTTTGCAGAAAATGACAGCTAATCTGGAACAAGGAGGCATTCCTGCTCCTGAAATCTTGAAAGAAGGGAAGTTATAAGGAGGGATGGATTGAAGGGAAGACACATACCCCTATCAAAGCATCAAAAACTTGACATCATGTACAGAAAAAAAAGGACTGACACATTTACACATTTAAATGGCCACATAGTAAAGAAGAAAGAAAGCTGCTGTAAAGAGTTGAGAATGAACATTAGGAACCAGCAGAACTGCTTTACATTAGGATGTACTGTATGAACTGAGAGATTCACACTAGTACCCCAAGTGCAATTTATTTAATCTAAAAATAAGCACAATCAATCATGCACAAAGGAACGCACTTGAAACCTCAAAGGCTTTTACATCCTTATGTGAAAACATCTTTATTAATTTAATCCCGTGTGGGCATTATATATGTTTGCCAGTTAAATGGAGGTGCAATTTCAGTAACTCCAACAACACTAATGTAACTCTTCCTGAGCTTTTGTCCTCTTTAATTAGTGTTAATGTAGTGTTCTACGCGTTCTAATGAGCAATGTTTAAACTGTGAGTGTTTCCCAATAATGGGCCAATATGGTGTCTGTATTTACATTGCTTAAGATTTCATGAGTCATGATAAAAATAGTGACACATTTTCCTGCTGTGGCAGGCAGGGTGACCAGACAACAGCAATCATGTCTGCCTGCTATTCAGGATCATATGGAAGTATTGCTCTTGAATACTGCTGATTACAAATATGATTGATGCTGTGCATCTGAGTACACTTTGGAGGGTCAGTTTTGTCCTTGATCACTACAAGAATCTTGCCAGACACAGGAAGAAATTCTGTGATCGACTGAGACAAATTGATCTATTGCACAGTAATTTTGCACAAAAGTATGTTTTTATATATTAGACTCTTGTAAATTTGTTACTGAGACATACAGTTGATACAGTGCAACCAGTGTTTGTACAGTTTGTCTTTAACTTGTTTTAATTGATGTGTTGTCTCTAGTTTAATGGTGATTCTCCTATTTTATGATGATTGTGATGTGATTGTTAGAAATGTTAGTTATAAATTTCATGACGTTTTTAAATGTAAAAACAAGTTTAAAAATTTGTTTTTGCTCCATATCTGTTTTTGTAAAAAAAAAAAAGTGTGAATTGTGGATATAACAAGAACTTTGGGAGCATGTTTCTTCAACTCTGTTTTTCATGTTTTCTGGTGCTGAATCCATCCAGTAACATTTTAAAGAGCTGAAAGAGCCAGAATCATCAAAAAAATAACACTCAACACCTCTCTCTTGAGCTCATATTACAATATCTGGGCATAATAGGACACTAAATGTTCATCATATAATGCCAGAGCACTGTTACACTGAGAGAAAACAATAGATTTGCATACTCATAGATTTTTACATAAACATAAAATTCTCATGTTACTGTAATAAAACACTTTGTAGGTCTCAGACACAAAAACTAATCATTTAATTAAAAATATTTTTCATAAATTCAAAGGGTGTACAAATGTTTCACAGCACAGAACAAACAACAACAATCTCTGATATCAAAAGAAACTGATGAGCATAGTTTTATACTGTATTGTCACTGGCATTCTTGAGTAAATCTGAGTTATTGTTAAAAAATGTATAGGAATTGTTGATCTGGTGAAAGAAAAATAAAAATATGTCAATGAAAATCTACTCTGAATTATTTCTGTCATCAGTTAACTGCTTGTTTAAACAGATTCAAAGCACATCTCAGGGCTTCAAGTTCACAAGCATTGTGCCCAGTTTTAGGCATAAAGCAGCTTTAAATTCATACAATATTGAATTCAATACATCATACACATTTCCTTCTGCACAACTTTTCAGGCGTTCAAATCTTTTCTTTCTATTATGTCTGACATCTGATTTTTGGGTTTAAAAAAAGTACAATTATTGGCACAGATAGAATAATCATTGTCATTCAGTGCTGATGAGTGGTCGCATTTTTTGAACTTTCATGTATTAATCGGCAGCACACATCACTTACTGTTGTGTAACAAAACCACACACAAAGAGGTGACAGCTACTCCCTCAAACCTTAAATATCAGTTTAAAAAAAACATGAAACCCAGACATATAGCACATTTCATTCACAGTAGGAAATAAATTGACATCCAGACTGCATGTTCTTCAAGGTAGGAAGCCACACACACACGAAATGACCAGTCCAAACATGTTTGGTGGGTCTGCTGAACGGCAGGAAACTCAAGATTCAGTTACGTTTCTTCTGTCGTGCTCCGACTTCATCTTGTGTCTCTGAAAAACACTGGAATCCAATCAGCATTCCTATGATAGAGAAACCTGAAAAAACAAATGGAGACACTTGTTAAAAAGTATTAAAACACAAGAGGTGTGATCTACATGACTCATTTCAACTTCTAATTCCAGTGGTGGTAAAGCTTAAAACTGGCATTAGGACTACCACTCCTCCGTGTTGTCTATACTTACTTGCCACAATGAGAGGTGCCATGACCCCAATAGTGAGGGGTGCAGTTTTGTAGATAAAAGCTTCAGGCACAAAATGGCCCAACGCCAGCACAAATGACCCCAAGGTGATGTGATAGAGCCTGCAGGAGCCGAAACAATGACACTCTGTTAAGAACATAAGACCGCCAACAGAAACAATATGCACAGAGTGACGAGCAAGAGTCTTACGTTCTGTTCTGGATATCAATAGCACAGGCACAGCGAATGATGGCTGATAGCAGCGTCCAAATACCAAACGTTCGAGCTTGGAGACCGTTCACTGCGGAAAAAGAGGAGAAATGGAAAATCAAGAATACTGGAGTTTCAAAAATGGAAAAAAAAAATCAAAATATAGGTACCGTATTTATATTTCTCTTATGGCTTGTTCTTTGTGAAATCTGATAAAGTTAACTCACAATGTGAATGAATGAATTTCATCATCGGTCTTGTTATTTGATGTTGGTCTAACCAACCCCGTCCTCACCGCTGACATAACTGGTTCTTACCTCTAGCCCAGCAACTAACTGATGCTACCCTGGAACCGTTTTTTTTTTTTTTTTCTGGCCCCGAGTCAGTTCTTTGTCGGTGGAAACAGAAAAACCAGTTCCAAATTAAGCACTGGCCCCACTTTGATGGAAAAGGGGTATATATCATGAGTGAGTCATTTTTATAGTATTAAAACCACCTTATCTGGGAAGCCAAGTATTGTTCCTTGTCCCATCAATCTTTGTAGCATGGAAGACAAACATGTGTTTTGTGTGCAAATAATCATTTAAAGCCTTCACTGCATGATATCTTATTTTTCATAAGGCCCTAGTTTTGGGGAAAAGTACAAATTTCCTAAATGAGATTGATTTTTGAGGCTACATCAAAACCACAACTTTGCACCAATATGATAATCACTTTTTTCTGCAAATGCAATCTTTTCTTGATTTTGTGCCAATATTTGAGTTCTCTACCATCATTGGACATTCAGATATTATGAATAAAACAAGGTATGATAGCAGATTTTGGTCAATTTCATATAGTAGGACCAAAATGATATGTGGGATAGCTAGTAGAAACTTAAAAATGTAGGTAGAAATTGCTTGATGTGTGGTTATGGGTAGAGATGTTGTATTAGTGGAGAATGTTGTAAGGCACCAATATTTTAACTCATTTTAAATCGAAATAAATTGAGCTACAGTCACTATTACAACCCTATCACATAGTTCTGTAGCAACATGAGTGCCAGCTGATAATTGCAATCAAGTCAATGTTAAAACATGTTTGAACAGGTTTATAGCTGAAGACAGTTATTAAAACTGTCTTTGTTTGTTTTGTCTCCCTCAAAACAAACATAACTTGATCACAGCTTGTGACCAACCAATATTTTTATTCCCTTATTAGATTTCTAATATTATAATAAAGCCTAAAAAATCCTGGCTCTAAATCATGCTTTAAATTGGAATATTGATAACCACAGTTATTGATTATTGGTTTAATTATGATATGAAACAGATACTCTTTGTGATTATCCAATGGGAAGTATCACCAGACAATGGGACTGAGATAACACCAAACAATTCATGACAGTACCTTCAATCAAATAATGTCAATTGCCAGTCAAACCTTATAAACTTTCCTCACCAAACTGTGGCGTGCCAGTGTAGACCTTCTCTGACAGGAAGCTGTGGTCTCTGAAACTCTGCACCGTGTTTCCCACCCCGACCACCGACACCATCATCAGCCAGCTGCGCAGTACGTTGAGAAAGCGACTCATCTTTCCTAAGTGTGGGACGCACCTGTGAGGAAGTCAAAGTGTTAATTGCTGCGGGATATAACCACTATCAGCATAATGCAAACACAATCATCTGTCTATTATTATACATAGCATGATATTACATGTTTACATAAGGGTGTGATGGGTAATCTGTGTTAAAATAAACATGCACGACGCGTGTATTTACCTGGTGCCTCAATCACACTACAGTGTCAGCATGCTCCAGTAAAACAAAAAAAAGATTCATGCCAACCGAGTCTGATGATGTTATGTATTGAAGGTAAGTCCTTCACTCCTGGACTGTGGCATAAACCAATGACAGAGCTGGAGAAGTGGCTCCATCTCGTCGTACCATGTATGTTATTGGTCTATTAGAGAGTTCCGGTTACACCCACTTTCATCTCTAACCAATAGCTATCAAGCAATCCGATTACCTACAGACTGCAAGCTAGGCTGCATTCAACAAAGAGGGCATAGAGTAAGAGAATAAACTGTTCTGACTTCTGTTTTCGTTACATTTGTTAGAATACAAAAGGTGTTTTCTTTTTTTTAAGTCACGATCAAACCTCTTTTCACAGCTTTCATCAAGATGCCAAACCCAATAAATGAAGTTTTAAAGGAAAATATGTGAGTGGTCCATTAAACCTTGCATTAAAAAGGCTGTAAAATTGTTTGTTTCTTTATGTTTTTTAAAATCACTATTTAAGGCAAGGCACATGTATTTGTATAGCACATTTCTGCAACAAGGCAAGTCAAAGTACTTTACATATATAGCAAAACGAGAACAAAAAAGAAAATGTAAACATACATTGTTTAAAAGAAAGAATTAAAATAATGTAAGTATTCTCGTGCAAAAGCTGAAAAAGTCCACAGAAGCAGATTTAATAAAGTGTGCAAATATTCACATACTCACAATTTAAGTGATATTCAGTGTGCATGTATAACCGCTTTTTAAAGAGATTTATTCAGTTAGTGTTCATTTATTCACACAGTTAAATGTGTTACACCATGCAGAAAACTGCTAGATAAAGTTAATAGTGGGCCTTGATTTAACGTATAGAAAACGAGGTGGCGCTTGAAATAGATTGTCACAGATGTGGGACATGAGCTCGGTCCCTTAGATCATGAAACGATGTTATTTCTGGATATAGGTTCGACGCAAAATTTAGTCAGTTGGATAAAAAAAAGTCCCGTTAGTGCGCATGCTCCATGCTCTGTTGCTACTCAGTTGTTGTAGTTACCAGGAAGATTAACCGCGATGATCAACTGGCTCGGGTGAGTAGTGACGCCAGCTAGCTGCTCGTTAGCAGCCTTTCAGATATAAATGCAAGTTTATGTTACTGTCTTTGTGTTTGTCGCTACAAATACGTCTACTCTAGCAGCGTCCAACAAGGCAGACGCTTCCTGGTTAGCTTCCCACACCTCAGTCGTTTCTTGCATTGGCTTTGACGCTTGTTGCCTGGCTTTAGTCTTCTTTCTGCTGTAATGTTAACCGTCATAGAAAATAATGTCACTGGCAACACAAGTGGAGAGAGGGAAAGCAGCTGTCAGATAAATGTGTGCTAAATGTGAACTAGTGTTTCAGAACTGCGCCAATGTGCAACGAGGTGTAACGTTAACCCTGTTATTAATATAATATTTTTTGCACGATTGGACGCGCGTCTGTTGGAGGCAGGTTGATGAGACGTTCACTGACCCTGTGTGTTTGTAGGTGGAGGTGGTAAATACCATGTTAAAACTAGACACTTGATCCCAGGAAGATTTCACCTGGCTGCTCGTCCTCCTTCTCTGTGGAGATGCCAGCTGTGATCCGGGATAAGGAGGACTCTGAATCCTCCTCTGAGGACGAGCAAGAGTAAGTACAAGTCTGCAGTATGTGCCTATCTCCTGCCCTAATTGTATTATCACATAAAACTGAAAATGATCTCATCCAGTCAGATCCAAAAATAGTAGTCATGCCTCAGCAGTATGAAAGCACCCCATCCTTTACTCTTCATCCATTGGCACTAAAACCATTGGCTGTTCCCCCAGTCTTGAATGGAGATGAAAAAAGCACCAACTCTCAGGGCTCTGTTGTCATGTTGTTGCAGCATAAATGGTCTTTATATAACACATCCACATATCCAAATCACAATCACGCTCACGGTCTTAACATATCAGTCTTCAACTATATTAGAAGAAAAAATAAAAGAGTCACAGCAACCACAAATCAAAATAGGTAAATGAAACAGATACAAAGTTAAGGCTAAATTATCTACAATAGCTAAATAGACTAACACAAATATAAAAACAGAATAAATTAAAATAGTATTGACACTAGCAATATAACCTTAACCATAATACTATTTACAGACCGTACACTTTTCATGTTGTTAATATGTTATCATGTAATACACTGTACATTAGTGCCAGTCAGATAAAGATTATTAACCTCTTAAACTTAAAAAATATTTGCACAGCTCTTCTCTTCCATTGCCAAAGAATTCCACATTCTTACTGACAAACAATGGAGGTGCTTAACCTACTGATCCTACTATACCTTACAAGATGTGCCTCTACAGTATTCATCTGACACCATGTTGGAACAAAAGCATTTCTTCTTGCTTTGTGAAGGTCATTTCTATTGCAATTTGCCATGCTCTGTTTAATTGTGTAATCTAATCTATGTGAGGCAGTTGTTAATAATTCATACCAAGATACATTTAGACAAAATGAAGACTTTGAGTATCTTTCATTTTGTATAATTGATGAAAGCTAAATCAGATGACAAGGAGGAGTTTCTATAGCTCCAGATCACAGTTGCAACAGTTGGCCTTTTTATTTAGTCTCTGCCAACTAATTCCCTCTTAAGCTATACTTAGTTATACCTTATGGAGAGTCACAGTGCCTGCTTTGAGGCGTATTCCCATCTCCTGAATTACTTTGGATTGCTTTGTATTAGGGTTTAACCTTCAGGTGAACAGTGCTGTTTTTATTGGCTGGACTGTTATTATGCATTGGGTTACTTTGTTATGATTTGGGAAAATCATAATATTATTAAAATATTTATACTGTACTGTACAGTACCATACCGTAAACACAAATTGTCTATTCAAGCCAAGCAAACCTATGTCTGAGAAGACAAACAATGAAACCAGTATGACAAGACACAGGCACAGCAGTCTATGTCATGCCTATTCAAATATAAAGTAGACATTTTACAACACCACAGGCTGGGACACAGATTTTTACTGAGTTAAACAACAGATTAGTCGATTTAATTGATTTAATCATAACCAAAATGTTACTTAATAAAAACTAATTATGGGTGTTTGTGACTTTATTGATCCCTGAAATTGTATAGCAGTGGTGTGGTTAAAAGCTAAGTCAGTCAAGCCATTATAAAGAAGTAAGGTATAAAGTAGAATAACATGTTATTTTCTCAAAAAAAAGTTTACATATTCAGTGTTTCATACAGGTGTAATACAACAAACCATTCAACATTCAGTTACAAAAATCTCAGATGCATTTAGACAGCATATTTATGTTCTCATAAAAAATAATGCACATATACTGTAGGTATGACTTTTTGCTGAAAGTGAGACACACAAACTTGATTCAGATAACAAAAAGGCATGCTCAGTCAGGTAGACTGGGCCCAAGGTGGTCCCAAGAGATGCTGCTCCCCTACTGCAGTGTAAAACAGCAACTTCAACAATCAATACCGAGTGATGTAAAAGACAGCAAAGTATTTTACACAATTAGAAGAAGCACATAGCAGAAGACAAAAATAACTTTTTGAACTAAAACTTAAGATCAAATGTTTGAGAATCTTACACATTATCTTCAGTTTTGATTGATGGACAGATGAAGGTGGGTGTGGTTAAATACAGCATTGCAGACAGCATTGTCACTGTTGTCTGCTCAAGAATTATATAATTTATAGTATTTATATTACTTGTTTGAAGTGTCATAGGTTTTAGGTCACTCACTTAGTTGAGATGTGCCTAATTATAGTCTTCTTCAAAAATCCAGTCAGTATAAAAGTAAAAGAATAAAATGACTAATGTTTGCAACCTGAAATATCACAGTGATGGTAGCAAGACCTTCACATCTTATATCATCTTTCAGTAGTTTTGATGGCTTAAATATGATTAAAATCCATTGTTTAAGGGCTTGTAAAACAATCTCATCTCTGTGGAGAAGACATCTGCTGTATTGTCTGACATACCTGGATATGTCCACAATTGTTTACATGCTTCACCTCCTTTATCAAGACTGGCCGTGCCTGATTGAGTTCAACTCCATCAACATGCCACCTTATCTTTTTTTTGTAGCCCCCTTGATAAGCAGGCTGTGTCTGGTACTATCAGATAGTGTGCAGTTTTACGAGTGGTTTGTTTGTACAGTACATGGGTTGTTGTTGTTACCTAGCACCTCCAGAAACTGTGTGTGGTTCTGTCTCTATCTGCTTGAATGTAATAAACACGGTGTCAAAACACATTCCCGCAGCGTTAGGTAAGCTGCATTTAGTAGTTCACATCATTGGGGAAAGGTTTTGGGCAGTGTAATTTACTCCGGGGTGCATCTCCATGTGTGAAAAGTGTGCTTATTTCTCTTGCTTATTTGAATTTTGAGTGGATTTGTGGGCTGTGGAAGTTTTGAACATTTATAAAATGTGCCTCTAACCATCAGAGACCATCCCTGCATTTCCTGGAGTGGCCTTAGCAAGACCATCCCAGTTCTCTTGTTTGTCCCTGAAGCCATCGTCTCAAAAGATGGGAATATCTGCTCTATCGGAGGTACACCAGAATTTGTCAACACTTTAAAAGATTTTGCATGCTACATTTAGTTTGATACTAAGAGCATGTTATTGTAAGGAATACTGTATATGAAATTGTTT
Source organism: Rastrelliger brachysoma (assembly GCA_024605115.1). Classification (NCBI taxonomy): domain Eukaryota; kingdom Metazoa; phylum Chordata; class Actinopteri; order Scombriformes; family Scombridae; genus Rastrelliger; species Rastrelliger brachysoma. Next base: position 12,392 of record JANJYP010016915.1, on the reverse strand, counting down.
CATTTTCTCAGAGCGATACAACATGGCCTTCAAGATTGTGCGCACAGAGAGCCGCCTGGTGCGAGGAATACTGACCAATCATGGATTCCATGAGGTAATGTTCTCAATCACGCAAATATAAAAGATTAGCCAGCATCTTTAAAAAATGTATTGTTTTTTTTTTTATAGCACATGCTATTTATTTATCACTGCTGTGTAGAATATGGGATAGAAGGACTTTTTTATTCTTTGACTGATAATACCGATGTCAAAGCCTGGGAATCCACCCATGGAAAAAAGCAAAATGACCTCAAGAGCATTAATCTGGTTTTCACGAGGGCACACAACCCCCATTATTGCTCTTTCCAAGCAGTTACAATTAATTCCCTTTTTATTTCATTTCAATGCTTCTTGACTCCCGCTAACCCATCATCAAAGGCAGAGGAGTGTCTACCACAGCCTCCACAGAGCCAAACTTTAATAAGCCTTTATTGCAAACATCTGGCTCTCTCCTAGACATCGAGCAGTGATGTGAATTCTGCCTCCTAATGGTCTGTTGGAATAAAACAAAACAAAACAAAACAAAACAAAACAGATAAAGTCAAATGATGGTGATGAAAATCTGTGACTTGGTCATCATTTTGGGATGATTTCTGTACAGCATGGTGTCTTTCTTCACCTTAGTTTCTAATATGCTTCTTCTACTGCTGTTAGTCATTGGACACTGTACTGAGCTCATTCACTAATTCACATCTATTTCTATATTCTGATCTAATTTATTCCTTTGCAAACAAACATTGTCCTTTTTTTTTTAGGTTCACCCAAATAGTAATGACTTCAACCTCATGTGGACAGGATCTCACCTAAAGCCTTACATACTGCGTAGCCTTCAAGATTTCCAGAGGGTCAACCACTTTCCCAGGTATACCAGAGCACTTAAGTGTTCGAGTGTATTGCCACTGTTTTCTGTGTTATAAATATCACCACTGAACCATTTTAAGCTCCTCTGTTCTGGCAGTGTGTTTCTTGGCTTCCAGTGCAAAGCGCATTTATTTTGGAGCCATGCCTCTCTGAAACATGAAATGAATCATATTGTCAGGCAGAGGGCGATCTACTGCTGTATGTCTGTATTTTTTTGTTGTACTTAAAACCCGAGCCTCTGCTTGTCTCCAGGTCATATGAATTGACGCGCAAAGACCGTCTCTATAAAAACATCCAGAAAATGCAGCAGACCCACGGCTTCAAAAACTTCCACATCGTTCCTCAGACTTTTGTCCTCCCCTCAGAGTACCAGGAATTCTGCAGTAAGACACCTCCCACCTGTTCCTGTTGGTCTCAGCAGAACTCTATTTGTGATATATTTAATGTCATTGCCAATTCTGAATATACACTATAGACAATTCTTTGTTTCTTTACTGCATAGATTGTTTCGCCAAGGACAAGGGCCCATGGATTATTAAACCAGTAGCATCTTCAAGAGGACGAGGCATCTACTTGGTCAGCAATGTGAGTGATTTTTTTTGTATCAGTTCACGGGACAGAAATTGTGACAGTATTTTCAGTTTGTGTGTAAAGTTTACAAGTCATGTCTAACACAGAGTCACATTAATGGACAACCCAGTGAAAATAAACTGTACTGTAACTGACTTGGGAAAAAAAAATACCGTGTGAACTGAAACAGTCAGCTGGCCAGATGTTATTTGTGTGTGGGGGCGTGCAGATACAGCTGTCTTTGAAATAAGTATCAAGCAGTGTTTCAGACATTAATAAGCTTCGCGGAGTAAATCACATACTTCCAAGGCCCCGGCTTTTTGGAGGAGCTCGATAAGGTTCTCACTCTTGGAAAACATGCGCACAATTCTTCTTCTAAGGCATTTTTATGAAACAGTGGAAAGAATGTCAGAGCGATATTTGGAGAGAAGAAAGAAATACGTTAATTTTTTTTGAAGGGGAAGGGGGGGGCGAGGCGGGGGAGGTTGGGTTTTCTCTGAACTGTAGCCAGCACTGAGGTTACAATGCCCCTCCCCCTCTCTTTTCAACTCTTCAACTTCGCCACCTGCAACACATTTCAACCTCATAAATGACCCATCTCCCACCACCAGATTGTGTTTTTATAGGCTATTATTGAAGGTTGACCTGCTATGGCCAGCCTCACCGCAGTTTCTAACTTCTAACTTCTTGATCTGATTATTCTTTGATGTTTACAGTTAACCACAGCCTTACGTCACATATTGAGAATTAGGTATTTAATGATAACTATATGAATGAATGAGTGCTGGGAAACTAATGAATGTTTATTTAGTTATTCAGGTGGAATCTGTCCAGTTGAAGATGACATCTAACTTAATTACAGTATATCCTTATATTATATTACCTGGTCAAGTGGTGACTTCAGTGTGTATCAACCACAACAAAGTGAAACAGCTTCATAAACAGAATGCTACAGCAGATGGACTTCATTGTTGAGTGAATATTTGGGAAGTTGCTGATTATAGCTTTAAACCTGTTTGGATAATTGTTATATAATACCGCCTACTACGTCGTCTTCTCTGTGTGATATACTGTATGTATTTATCATATTGTCTTTACTTTCTGTTTGTCATTTTACAGCCAAATCAAATTTCAATGGATGAGAACATCTTGGTGTCTCGTTATATTAATAACCCACTACTGATAGACGGTGAGTTCCACTGACACATTTTTGGCAGATTTCAATTCTGAATTTCTAAGACTGTACTCAATTTTTTCATTTTTGTTTACAGAGTTCAAGTTTGATGTGCGGTTGTACGTGCTGGTAACATCATATGATCCGCTCATCATCTACGTGTATGAGGAAGGCCTGGCCAGGTGAGCCGTGTGTGGGTTTTTGTATTGATTGTGTAATTATTGGGGTGGTGATTAACTGACACTATGTGAACACTAATGCTCTCGGGGCAGAGAAACAATTACAACACGCTTAACTTGTATTAACATGCCGAGCACCACTTCAACTCTCAAGCCTGTTGCCTTTGTAACAGTTTATGTTGAACTTCAGACTAAGTACTTAAATAAACAACACTAAACATCTAAAAGTCTTAGATTTCAGGGCTCCTTCATCATCAGATAGATCTCTTCCAAAATCTGATCATATAATTTAGGCGTGCTTTCACTCTGAGCCTCTTGAGATCTCGTACTTGCAAACAAATTACAAATAATGAAAACACAGACCTGTGTCCAGCTGTGTTGATGGACGTAATGGCAATGCTATTAAAATATTTTACTGTACATTGCATTAGAAGTGGATGTTAGCTACTTTTAAGAACCTCCCAGACTCAGCACAATAGTAGAGTGTGTGTGTGTGGACTAAACTGGACATATTGACACAAAATGTCAATACGAAACGCTTTGACCACATATTGACCACATATGTGGCATGTCATTGCATATCTTTCCCTCCTCTCATTTCCTGTTACCTCTCTACTGTCAGTTGTCAAATAAAGGCATAAAATATCCCACAGAATAATAACAGGTTTGAATTCTTTTCTCACTCACAATCTACCACCATTTTTGCAGTACTCAATATTTATGCCTGGATGAGGAGAGTGCTGTTTGTACAGTAGTTGTTTTGTTTACTATAGTGTTGTTGTTGCTGTATATTTTTGTATATACTTTCAGTGACTATATGGTACTAAATTTCAATCAAAGATGCTTTAAAGTCTTTTGATAAATATATTTTTAGGTCGTTGTGCTATGAGTGACCTGAGTTTTCTTGAACTTTTGCTACTGTTATAGCACTGTGAGCTGACTTTAAGACATAATATGTATATGTATTTTATAAATGTGAAGATTAAATAGGTAATGGAGTCCTTACCTTTGTTTACTATGTGTAATAAGCTCAGTTCTTCTGAAATAGTCTGGTGCTGCCTGTGAGATCCATTGCACACTTTTATGAGAGACATTCACTGATGCTTGTTCAGCATCCAGAAGAGGGCAGCCTCAACTTTCCAGACTAGCTGCAGTGTAGTGTGAGAAGTGCTAGTGACTTTGAAACAAAGCGCTCTATTGTTTCAGTTGTAGGATGTGCTTATCAAACGCTGCTGATTATGTCAGTGTTCAGATAGTATCTAATGATGACTCTGTGTAATTGCACTGTTTTTATTGAATGTAGGACTTTATGGCTATATATTTTTTAAATGAAAGCAAGAATTGACTATTATCACATGCAGGTAGGGCAGGACAGTGTAAATGATTGATAAAACAACTGGCTTGCCAATTCAGTTTGACAGAGATACGTGCTGAAAGCGGAGTGTCACCGCCCTCTTGTTTGCTGGCTTGATTATAAACCTTGAGCAATACATCATGGCCAAATTCTGAATCCCACTTTAATCTCCTGACATTCCTTCGGGTTGCGGTGGTATTCAGGTACGCCATGTGTGCCAAGGAATTCTCATTATTGCACATGTGGCATCCACTCCTCTCAAACCTTGCCAGAAGCTAATCTCTTCCTAAGTGCCCCTATTATTCAGTCAAGTGTCAGCCTTATGAATGTGGTCATTATGGCAGATAGATATGAAGTGAAAATGGTTGGATGACAACTTATTATTTTTTCCCTTTTCTTTCTGGTACAAATAAACATTGCCTGTCCACAGATTTGCCACAGTCAAGTATGACCGTACTTCAAAGAACATTAAGAATACCTTCATGCATCTGACTAACTACAGCGTGAATAAAAAGAGCAGCGATTATGTCAGGTAATCAACATGCACACAGCATACACAGTAGTTTTTTTTCCTCATAAATTTATCAAATTTAAAATGGGGCTGTTATGGGAAGCTACATTGACTCATCCATTTGTTATAACTGGAGCGATTGAAGCGCATTTCTTCCCTTTCAGTTGCGATGACCCTGAAGTTGAGGATTATGGGAACAAGTGGAGTATGAGTGCAGTGTTGAGGTATTTGAAGCAGGAGGGGAAGGACACCACATGTGAGTCAAACTTTCATTCTCTTTCTTTTCTCATGCTTCCCCCCTGCTTAATATAATATTTAATCATCCATACAAAACTGATACAATTCATATTAGTAGTGCACAACCCTTGATCTCTTTTGTCTATCAAATTCTAACATAAGTTAATCAAAACAACCTATAACAATCCTGTCCATTTGTTTTTGTCTTTTCATTTTCTTTCTCTCCCAGTGTTGATGAAGCAGGTGGAAGACCTCATCATTAAAGCTATGCTAAGTGCCGAACAACAAATAGCCAACGCCTGCAAGATGTTTGTCCCCCACAAGACAAATTGCTTTGGTACTCATTTTATATTCTACTCAAAATTGTTTTGACCTTAAATATTCTAGTTTACAAAAGTATTAGAGTTTAGCTCTTGCTATATGCATATTTTAATCAGAGGCGTAACATACTGTAAGCCAGTCTGGATCATGGAATTATGGTTTATAAATACAAAAGCACTGATCTAAACAGCATGAAGAACACCATAACTGAAACATGCTATACAGTAGAATTGGGAACTATGGGCTTAAACACACTTAAATACTTTGTCATACGCACTACCACACCCCTCCCATTTCCTTTCAGTTTCAGATTCATTGTCCAGCAATTCTTCCACAATATTTCTTCACTGAGCCGCACTGAGCTTGCAGACAGTCATTGCTCAGTGTGGAGCCTTCTTGCCTGTTGCTGCCCTCTGACTGGCCGCCGGGTCATGAAGGGCCTGTTGACAGAAGCAGGAATTCGCTTCCTCTCCTCTGTTGCCATTCAACTTTGCCTGATTTAGGCTGACTGTTTTCTTGGCTGCTCCTGCCTACCAGCGGGCTCGAGTGAACTCCATTTTGGAGCCATTACCCATGTTAGTGTTGGCACTAATTGTCTGCACTCTCTCTCTCTCTTTCTCTCTATGTCTGGCAGTCTCTCTGAGATTTGGGGTTTGAGAGCGAGCGTGTTGGCCCAAGCCTCCCTCGGTATCACTGTCTATTTTTCGCTCTTTTTCCTTTTTCTCTTGCTGTTTGTGTTTATAATTCCCTCTCTCTTCCTTACATTCAATTTCAATTTAAACTTAATGGGATTAATTGGCATGAAACACAGCGTACTTGTAATTCAGTGTGTATATTGCCAGAGCAAACAAATATTAACAATAACAATAACAATAATAGTAATAACCATGTTTGTTATGAATAACTAACAACAGCCATAGTTACAGTTACAACAACAACAATAATAATAAATATATACCAAGCAAGCAAACAACAACAGTCAATGCAAAAACAAAAAAGAGTGTTTAATCTGGTGGTGTTTTACTGGATGTCTCTCAGGTTGTGGCAAGAGGCCAGATATGTAGCAGCCAGTATGCAGCAATTTTGTTTTTCTCTTAAGAGATATTGGAATTGGTCCCTCACTGATTGTGATTCAAATTCTTGATATTTGTGCAGAGTATTGGTAAGAATAAAGTTCTAATCTTTGCATATTTGTTGTAGTGGGGCAAACAAAATGTATCTCAGCCTCCAGTGTGTGCACAGTGAACACAGCCTGTCCTCCTTGACCAGGTCTATCTATGATAGCATTCTGTATGTAGTTGATGTTGTTCTCAACGTCTCATCAGTCACGGTGATCAGATATGCTGCCACCGTGTACTGTTGCTCCAGGGCCAAATAACGCTCCATTTTACTTTGAGTTTTTGTGGTTTCTTTCAAATAAGTGATGCATTTTTCTTTTTGCCTCGTTATAATTTGATTGAGCCAGATTGTCTGTGGGCTGTTCTGAGGCTCTGCAGGCCTGGTAGAGGATAAGGAACTGAGTCTCAGGACCAGTTGGCTGAGGGGGGACTCTTTCCTGGTTCATCTCTTGGTATTTAAAGCTTTGTGGTGGAATGTTTGAGGGTTACTTGTTTTTAGAAGATTGTTGAATTTAATGGCTCTTTTTCTCAATTTTAATTTGCATGGGGTATTGCCCCAATTCTACTTAGCAGGCATTATTTATTGGGTTTTTGTGAAGGTCTAAAATGCTTCTACAGAAAATGATGTCAAGTGTTTCAACTGGATGTGACATATAACCCAAATTTGGCTTATTAGCTAATACAGTATTATCTATTTTGATGTTTCCTTGAATTGCAGAAAATGCAATCCAGGTCTTTCACTACCAGGATGAAGCTACGTGTTGCTATTTAGGCCTAAATATGGGTATTTTGTTTTAGTTCAGTTGTATCTGAATAGATTTTATAGTTTTGATTCTTGTACCCAGATCTTTTTAAAGATATTTTGTTTGTTTTCTTAATATTTATTGTCCAGTCTGAGGGCTGCTGTAGGCCTTCCTTTGTAGGAACAAAGGATATACAGGTACTGTAGCTGGCAATTGATTTCCATGTCATGTAGGGTAAAAATAGATGCTGAAGATTGTTCTAGTATTTTGGCCAACTCATAAATATAAATGTTGAATAAAGCAGGGGACAGAGTGCAACCCTATTTCACTCTACGTTCTTAAGAAAATAAATCTGTTTGCTTTTTGCGAATTTTAAAAGCACATTTGTTATTTGAGTACATGGATTTTATTACATCATACGTTTTACCACTGACACCCATTTCACTTAGTTTATACAAAAGGCTGTCATGCCAAATTGAGTCAAATGCCCTTTTGAAATCTACAACACATGGAAAGATTTTGCCTTTGTTTTGGTTTATTTGTTTGTCAGTTAGGGTGTGGATGGCAAAGATGTGGCCTGATGTGCTGTATTTTGGGGGAAATCCAATTTGACTTTGACTCAGGATATTGTGTTCATCAATGAAGCACATTGGTCTGTTGTTTATAATGCTGTAGAGCAGTTTTCCTAAATTATTGTTAACACAGATTCCTTTATAATTATTTGGGTCAAATTTGTCACCATTTTTAGAAATTGGTGTGATTAATCATTTTGCCAAATATCAGTGAAAATGCCTGCAGCGAAGACGTTATTTATAACTTTTGGGAAAGCTAGTTTGCTTTAATAGTTGATCATTTCATTTAAAATGCCTCCAGCACCACATGCCTTTTTAGATTTATTTTTTCTAGTAATTCTTTTTCTATAATCGAGGAGTTACGGTGTGCTGTTTGTCTTTAATTGTTGATTCCAAAATAAGTAATTTTTCTTGTATTTGTTTGACAGAGCTATTTGTTATTTTGTTGAAAAGGTTTGCAAAGTGATTTGTCCAAATATCTGGATTGCCAAGTCATCAATTGATTTGTTTAAGGTTTTTCAATTTTCCAAGAATTGATTAGATTCAATTGGTTCATTAGCCATGTTAACTTAACTCAAGATAAGCTTTTTCTTCTTTGTTGTTTTTAGGGTATATTTGTATTGTTCTGGTGTTTTTCCTCAATGAAGCTATTATTTGTTTGTCGAGGTCCACATGTTTCTGATTGGATACATTTACCAAGTCTTTCCTTGGAGTTTTAGTTTTTTTTCTAACATCATTTAATCGTTTAGGTTTGCTCTTGTTTTAATCTGTTAGTATTGCTAATTTATCAAAAATTACATTTATGTTCTCCAATTTACACCTTGTTTATTGAAGTGTTGACATCGATAGGAATTTGACTAGGAGTGATTGGATTTATTTACTGCTAATTGCCCTTTAATAGTTTTCCATGCTGTCTGTACTCCATCTACAGGACTGAGGAGTAGGGTGTAGTTTCCTCAGAAAGGCCGTTATTTTACTGTGATCTAAAAGAGGTGTTAAGGGACTGGCCGTGAATGCTCTAAGAGACAAAAGATTGAGGTCAGAAATAAAAGTCGACTGTGCTGCTGCCAAGAGATGAGCTGTGTGTATACCTTCCAAGAGAGTCCCCTCTTAGACTACCGCTGACTGTGTGCAGACCCAGCACTGAGAGTTACATAGTTACAGAAGCTGTGTCCCATTTGTGTTGGTCAGTTTCTGACAGTGGTTTCTGTTGGAGTATGTGGTGAGGGGGAAGGTTGTTGCTGTCTAGTACATGTTTATTCCCATGAGTGCTGTTGTAGCATTCAGGTGGCCACAGACCAGGACATTTCCTTGGATCTGGGACTGATTAATTTCCCCTTCTGGACTAGAGAAAGTCTCATTGAAATTGGGTGACTCAGATGGAGGAGTACACGCAGGACAAAGGAAAACATCTTTATCAGTTGAAATCATTTGCTGGTTAATCTTAAGGAATTCTGTTTTTTATTAATTCAATTGAATGGATTAATTGAGATTAATTTGCCTTGAATCTCTGTCCTGTATAACTCTTTTCATGTTGTTAGATAGGAAAATGATTTCTCTGTAACCGTGTGGACAACCAGTGGAAACATCACATTTACATGTTTCCTGAAAGATAACAATATCTACATCATGAATCTCCTTCAGGAACTCTGAGTTTCTGCTCTTCAAGCCAAAAGCAGAGGACCGGAGCCACTGTATGTTCCAACAAGCGATGGAAAATGATTTCATGGGTAATTCTTTACTTTTCAAATGAGAAAAACTCCTACAAGAAAAGAAAACAAGAACTATTCTAATCGGTTTTGTTTGTCAGTCATTTAGTTACATTACAGTTATTTTCCTTGGGCTTGTCTATGTGTGTGTGCACGTGCATGGGCATGCTCATAGTTTTTGTTTTTAAACTTACTTACTGAGTACACTCAGCATGCCCTGAATGATACACACTCTCTTTCACCTCTTAGGCTTTAGAAAAATAAAGGGCTCAGCATTTGTGACAGGCTCCTGTAGACATAATAACCCTCCCTGATCGGTGGTTGTTTGGGCTCTATTGGCGTAGCAGCATGGACTCACACCATCAGACAGTCGCCTGCATAAAGATGCTATCTGCACTGTGAATATCACCGCTAGGTTGAGAAACCACACTGAGCCAGGGTGTGAATGTTGACTGCAGGTATTTGCAGGGAAATGTGGCTTTCCAAGCCATAACCTGGCCCTGATATACACTCGATAGACATGAATGAACAACCAGATGACACATATCTTTGGGGTGAGACTGAAAAACAGGATGGGAACAATAATTTTGCTTTTTCTCTCATTCATTCTTTAATTTGGGTATGACTTGTTTTTATATGCACTTACTATATATCTGTCACAAAAGTTGCACTTGGGATAAAGTATTACATAGGTGTGTATAAACAGGTCTCCACCTCTGCATGTACAATATACAATGATAGAGCTTTGCTATTGAATAGACCACTACATTTACAGTATAAACTTAACAACATAGAAGAAAATGTGCAAGAATCACCCAAGCCTGCTGATGCCTGCACTATATTGGTGTCTTAATATATACATTTATTATCATGGCTCTACTTATTCCACATGGATATGAAATGAAACAACAAACAACTTAATAAGTTTTAGTTTTGGGGGTACTATCCATACTGTTCAAACATTGTAGAAATCTTAGCCCTATGCAGACTTGTATAGACATAGATACCTCAGCAATATCATTGTGTTGCACAAAAGCGATCAGGCTGTACACCTTTTACCAAGACACCTAATACACTGTGGTCGGCTGTGAACATGCCCATTACCTTTCTTCTGAAGTATCAGATTACTATTGAATTTAGTGTCATTTAGTTGTCTTCAGATGGCCCCAAGCAGGATAATTACAGCATTCACTGTCTGTCTACAGGATTAAGTTTCCAAAGACAGACACTGACGGTTCCAGAGGACCACCCTCATCCTCTCTCTGTTGATCTGTCTCTCACCGTGTGGTCATGTTCCATGCAAACTATGTGTGTATGTATGTATGTACAGTATGAATACACAGACATGTAGGAACCGGTGTAGTGCATGAATTTTACAAACAGACTGGTCTGTCTTAGCTTTCAGGAGTCCCGCGTAGTATCTCTGTGGGCTTTTTCTTGTCTCTTAAATAAAACCCACCCAAACCACCAAGGAGCCTTGCTCACTCAGCCCCTCTCAGCTTCAGCCCCCTTTTCTCCTCCTCTTGCATTTTTCCTAGCTACTTTCCCACTCCCACTGCCTACAATAACATTCATCCTTTGCCTTTACAGCTGCTGTGTACTTGTAAACAGGTAAAGCATCAGAACTAATGGCAGCAAAGTCATACATGTGTGTCAGGGCCGTGAATGCGCGGATAAAAGCAGCTATTGTTCAGAGTTTTTAATACAGTCTCTGGCTTGTCTGGAAGGGAGCCACGCGAGACCATAAAGCACATTATAATCTTAATTTACTGCAAATTGTTCCCTGCCATTTAATGTCTATTAATGGCTTTAATACAATGTTTATTGTTTTCAAATGGGATTTCTTCCCTTTGCTCAAATTGCGCTGCATATCTTAACGGGCATACCGTAACAAAATCTTTTTATAGCTTTGTAATGTTTCATGTGGGAAGAAATAAAAACAACAGATTTTTCATTTTACATTGGTAAGAAAGTGTGTATATGTGTGTATATGTGTGTGTGTATGTGTGTGAATATGTGTGTGTCTGTGGAGAGAAAATGCCACCCATGCAGCTCCTTACCGCTGCCGTGTGATTAATGGACAGGCTTTTTGCTGAGGGATGCTGATTACGAGATATTTTGACTAAGATCTGATTAGCCAAGCCAAAGGCCTATTTTATTACACACAAAACATTCCACTTACTAGTCCTGGGTTCCACTGAACGTCCCTCATTAAGTGCTGAGTGTGGTTGGATCCCCTGTCTGTGAACCACTCTCCCTGTTTTACATTTGTCAGATACTCCCACACTCCAGTGCAGCACAGTGTTTGTATGCCTATGATGACAGTGGAGCTGCTGTATGACTCAGACTCTTTTTAGGAATGATTAATGGATCAGGCCCCACTATCATAATAAGGCTATAGAGTGTTAACTGTGACTTTAATTTGTTGTCCTCGGAGTGTTTTCACAATTGTGGCTCCAAGCTGCTCCGCTGCGCTCCCTGCAACAGCCGAGAAACAGCTCAGCAGCAATAATTTATCTCAGAATGATGCAAGAGTAATTCAATTGTCCTCGCCTATGAAGAAAACACATGAAGGAAATACTTTGTGCTGCTGTTGTTATTTAGGGCCAACAGGCTGCATGGCCAGGGTGGGGAGATTATTGTTTTTGGGTGTTTGTCTCTTCTGTTGAAGTTTCCAGCAGCGCCCATCCAATAATAAAAAAAAAAAAAATTCTCTTCATCATCCCTTTTTTCTGTCACATTTTTGTTCTTTCCCTCCCTCTTTAATGGGTGTGATGTGGATGTTCACTGCCTCTCATCTCCTTGTCTGTGATGCTTGTTGTGGACTCTCTGCGGGCGCATTTAACAGTGCTCCCCCCCGGCAGCGGTCGAGCCACAGAACAAACGTGTCTGCCAGTGAGCGGCTCAGCAAGCTCATGGGGCAGGAGCGGCGTCTGCTCCTAATTGGGGGAAAATGCGCGGCACATGGAGTCTGCTTGTCGGGGGCTGGTGAGGTGGTGTAACA
>JANJYP010016878.1:0-10267 GCA_024605115.1 Rastrelliger brachysoma | reverse complement strand
TTACAGTTTTGAAGTAACTTTTTGTTTAAGATATTTGAGCAAGGGACTTCTTTATACATTGGACAGATTTGTTTTAAAGAGTATACAGATGACTATACAATGGCATGTTGTTGCAGCTATGCTGTATATAAGAAACAAAACACATTTGTTATCTCTCAATACTACAAACTTTAATGTGAATGATATTTAGAATTTTACATATTCACCCTTATGCAATGATTACTGCTATCACCTTGTAGCAAATAAAGGATTAAAATTAACATATGAATCATTGTAATCAGTGCAATTTTGTGTTTGAGGATGAAAGCGCCTTTGGTTTTTTTAATATTTTGAAGAATAAATGCAAAATTATTATTTTTTTGTCAATGAGATCTTATCAGTATGACTGAGTGCAAGAAAAGCAAATGGTTATGTGACTGGATTTTCAAAACATTCAAATAAAACTGTTTATGTAACCATGTCAGGAGTGGCCAGTCAGTGGAGGGACGTGGACGTTAGGCTCCCACACCTACCCAGAGATCATCATCACAGGGTAAGATTATTCTATTTTGAATGTGCAGAAAACCCACAACACATCTTCCTGTAATTCTATTAAAATATTGAAAGCAATTCATGTAGTCCAGTGTATTATTTGTGCATGGTTTGCACATAATATGCAAATACATGTCCACATTTAATCAAGGTTGTCAGATCTTGTTCTAGCCAGACTAACCAGAAAGAACTGTTTTGGTTTGGCCTGGTCTCTTTTTTCTTTGCATCCATTTAACCCCAGCTGTTAGGAAAATGTGCAGTAACACCCATGATAATAACAAAAAGCATCTTCATGCATGACCAAGCCCAGGTGATATTGATTTACATTTTGTGGTTATTGCACATCATAAGTTTGATCAGGCTCCGTGCCAAACAGCAGCACAGCACAGCCTGGGGCCACTCTGCACTGTGAGGGGTTGGCAGATATGTTAACCTGTTCTGAGGCAAGCACACAAGGTGGTGTCTTCTTCTAGGCAACACTCACTGATATCAGCAGCAGTCCAGTAATATAAATGAGATATTTTCCTGTGTAGTGCACAGTTTTTATTGAATAACCAGAAAATCCTTGAAATTTTGGCTCATTTTTGTGTCTCAGTAAATTAAATTTTGTTTTCTACTACTAAAAACTGCAACAGGAATGACCATCTGAAGATTCCTGCACAGTATTACATTTGTAATCAATAATCATCACTGCCAGACATCTCAAATAGCTACAAGAAACATGTTGCTGTTTATTACAGCTGAAAATGTATTGTGTGCAAAGAACACAGGTATGAGCGCCCTGATTACTGAATGGGTTTGTGTAATTGGGTATAATAGACAACTTTCCCTGTTTCTCTTTCACCGTTGTCTAATAACAAAAATGCCCTATGTATTCCCTTCATTTCTTGATGCATTTTTAGTGTAATAAATGATGCTAATTCTGAATATTATTTTAAAAAATATACGCTTTATCTTTGTTTAGACATGCTGATGGATCAATTAAGTTTTGGGATGCATCTGCAAGTAAGTCTACTCTGAGTTATTCATTCATTCACACTATCTATAAAGATCAGATCACTACATTTTGTTACATATCATGCTTGAATACACAATATTTTTCAGTCAGTTAATTAGCAAATTAGGCACTTAGTCAAATGTGACATTCACAGATGGGTGCACACTGACAAAAAAATCTAACCTTGTGTTGTGCATGTGTGAAAACTTTTAACTGCATTTATATAGCACTTTAAACACAGTCGATCCAAACTGCTTTTCATAGTGCACACAGAGGAAAAGCAAACGCAATAGTGGAGAAGATGATAAAATACGAACAATATGATTAATAAAGTAATAATAGATAAGCATGTGGTCACACAGAGCATATGGTGACAGCAACACAGACGGAGTAGAAATATTTTTTAAGGTGACTGTCAAAAAATTGGATGGGGGACAAAGAGAATTCCACAGTATTGGAAGCAATGGAGCCTTTTGAAAAACAATATATTTTTAGTGTAGGACCTCCTAGGGAGCTTAATTTAGCTCAGTCAACTTCTTATACCAACCTCCAGCAATATATAGTAGGTATGCTTATTAACTAGCATGCTGGCTTTATGTGGTTGTGATTCTCAGAACTCATAGTTAATAATAAATAATATGCTGGTTTTCAAATACTGCCTGCAAACACATAAGCAGACAGAAACAAGTTATTATTTCATATACAGTTCATATATAATTATCAAAAAATCCATCAAAGACCAGAGTCAACTGAGAATTATCCTACCAACAAATTTTATCTGTGAAGCCACAGCCTGCACAACATACGTAGCTATAACACTACAGTGATAATACAGCACTGGACTATATATTCCTTCATTGTTGCTACTTAAAGTATGTTTTGCATTTACACTATTTTCATCAAAATTAACTCTTTCTGTAACCAGTCACACTACAGATGTTGTACAAATTGAAGACCTCCAAAGTGTTTGAAAAACCAAAACCGGGTGAGGGCCGGGCTGCCGAATTGGTGGAGGAAGACCCTTTTGCTGTTCAGATGGTCAGCTGGTGTCCACAGAGCCGCATCTTTTGTGTAGTCGGCATCTCAGCGCACATCATCCTGTATCGCTTCAGCAAATATGATGCTAACACACAGATAGTGGTGAGTGAGATGAAAATGAAAGTGAAGGGGGAATATCCTGCTAATTTTCAGTACAAGTTAAATCAAAGTGAACTGCTGCTTTGACATTTTATATGAAGATTTTTTTCTTGAAATATGTGTTAAACTTTTGTTGAAACATGTGTTGAACTGATTATTTAGAGGAATATATATTTTGTAAAAGCTGTTCACACTTTGTGCTAGTTCATTAAAAATTGTCAGGAACCTTTGCCAACATACACTAATTAAGTTTATGTAATGAAATGTTAGCCCACACTTTAGTACATGCAGTGACCTTGTTACATATTTGAAAATGATTACTGAACATGTTGTAATATATAAGCTAATACTAGTATCTATATTCTTGTGTCCGTGTCATCCCTAGTCACTAGAGGTACGTCTGCAGTGTGAGTCAGAGGATGTCATCTCTCCATCAGAGAATGAAAACACTCCCTGCTTCTCAGAGCATGGCTCCCACTCGCCTCAACCCCACCACCAGCAGCACCCTGGAAGCCCTGGCAGTGGGACACCAGAGAGTATCAAAGACAGCATCCCCTGTCTCAAGTAAGACGACTTCACGCAAATCATAGGTTCACTATGACAAATATTTGTATTAACATTGTCATTTAGTGCTGTGTTGGGTCAGAATTAGATTAGACATGTAAGTTAGTAATGCACACCGGTAGTTATTAGTACACTATTGAACCAAGATCAAGACACTCTGTTTCTGAACATTTACTGTAACAGGCAACCTGGAACATTATGATCTAACTTAGCTATTTACTTTCTTTGCTTCAGGAAGGGTGTAGTTATCCATAAATTGTGATGTAGGCGTAATGCTACTGTTAATCAATATTTGAAAAATATAATGTCTGAAGCTGCAAAGTGTTTATTTCAGTAGATAGCCATCAGTTTTTTTTTTTTGTTTTTTTTACCAAAGGAAAATCAAAATATTGTGCTTTGGAGTCATCTATATGGAGGTCTTTTAAAAACACAACTGCCAACACTACAGTGTTTGCACCACAATTACCTTCCAAATCTAGCAGAGGATATGGGGATATAAAAACAGGTCACCCTCTATACTTGAATCAGGGATTTGTTGATGACATTAGATTCAAATTGCAGGTAAGTGCTGTTTTTGGCTTGTTAAAGCCCATAAACCCAGTGGGATCTATCATTTTGCATCAAAGCTTGATGGCAGATACACCACAATGGTTAAATTGTCAACATTTATAGCAGCATGCACACAAGACATTTAGCCATTATTGTTGACACTTTTCCACTGCATTTCCATAATGGAGCCCAACGTGTTTGATAAGAGACGGGCATCACACATGAAAAGCCTGTATGTCCAAATTCACACATGCATATATACGTTTCTCACTGAGGACAAAAACAGAAAGAGAAAAGATAAATATAGATTACAGTATATCTATAAAGTACTTTAACCTCTTCTTCATATCTGTTTCAGGGTGAAGGACCGGGTGGTTCGGGTGCCCCCTGGCTACCAGGCAGAGCTGGTCATCCAGCTGCTGTGGACAGATGGAGATCCTCCACAACAGATCACTAGCCTGGACATCAACTCTGCTTATGGCCTGTAAGTCACCTCCTATATCGGACTGTATTTATTTCTGTCATTCCAGCTGCACTGCATCTGTTTGTTAGCAGAAACATCGTGTTTCTGTCTGTGTTGGGGATGTGGATAAACAGTGGAGGACTGATTGATATCTTTGGTAGTCTACAGTCAAGACTGTAATTCCTGTCTTGAAGTGGTCTTCGATGATCATTGTGCAATGGTAAACTTTGAATTTTTTTTTGCTTTACGATGCTTATAAAACTTTATGCATTTATAGGTGAATAATAAGCAGTGAAGCAGCTGGTAAAAAAACAAAACCAAATTACACCTGAGAGACTGTGGAGGCTTTTTAATTGACAGCAGAAGCACTGTAAATTGCTCGCTGTATAAGCCAGCACTGCAAAGTTCTGTCTATAAACTTGTAAAGCTCATAAGCAGGGCAGGTTTATGACCCCCAAAAATCACTACATGCTGTGTGCAGACCTGCATTCAGAATTTGATGTTATTTTTGTAGAATCTTGTTTATGTTAAATTTAATTTAAAGTCTGACTGAAACGGAAATTATCTTGTTCTGTAGCTTCTGTACTGTCATGCAGTGAAACAGAATATGTGAGCAGTGCACAATTACAAGAGGGATTTAAATCAAATCCTTTAGAGCTGTCGGGACTGATGGCCTTCATACACCCCTCCTTCACCCATGTTATTAGATCTGGAGGAGGAGGACATGGGAGAAATTAATGAATTAGACATTCTCATTCAACTTTTTGCTTACTGATATAACACACACACTTCCTCTATGGTGTTGCTTTGTCAGACACACAAGTGGTTAAGTGCATCAAAAGTCATCAAACGTTTTAAAACATAACAGGAAAAGAAAAGCTTTTCATATTAAAATACTAAAAACATGACTTTCTTGATATATATTTGGTAAGTGATATATATTTGGTAAGTGTAGCCCAGGGACTCACAATTAGGACTAGGAAAATATATGTTTTACTTCATTGTGTCTGCACTGCACCAGCGGTAAAAATGGGAAATAGGCTTACACATGGGCTTATCACAATTTATGTTTTCCTACTGCCTGCTTCCTTTCCTTTTCTTCATTTCTTTTAGTTACTGTTTTATTATGAAACTTGATGTTGCCTTTAAAAAAAAAATAAAATAAATAAAAAAAATATATATATATATATCAGTCTTTAAAAAATCACATAGATATGTTGAATTTGAAGAGAAATTGAATGACACTGGGAGCATGTTTGATTTGCTCTGAATAGTAGCTCTGTTGGTAGGAATGAAAAGAAGCGTAGGGACTTTGTAGGTCAAGGCAAAGGCATTATTTGCCACACACACACACACACGTTCTCATTTAGAAACAGGAAAGGAAAAGATGTTCTTGTATGACAATAACAATTATTGGTCCGTTATTGTATGTCACTTACGTAAAAAGCCGTGTCAGTGTACGTCATATAACAACAGCACAGTCATGAACAAATCACATTTCACAAATGCTCAAGGTGTAGATATTTAATTACTATACATCTTCCACATCAATGTTTTTACACATTGAAAAAGTCACAGCAAAAACACACATGGCAATCTGTCTTTTAGTCTGTCTAACAATGTGTTCACTCTTGTGAACCAAAGACTTAAATATTTTATAGCATTTATACCTACATAATGGTATATTTTATTATACTGTAGTTGGCCCAGTGTATGGCGGATATGTTTAAACAACAGTAATGGTATTGATACTGTTAGAAGTGGATGGTTTGTTTTGGAGTTTCATAAATTGTGAGTAAAAAAAAAAAAAATAGGAGACTGTTTAAAGCTGTTAGTTTGCCCTTTACGACCACTATATCACAGATGACAGGCTATAACAGTCTTTTATTTCCCCCCACTTTTCTTAGGCTGTTGAGCCTCTGGCTTTGATCTATGAATGTAGTTTCTATGTAATGTCTTTTTGCCGTTTGTATTATAAGAATGAAGCTATGTTTAAGTGTCGTTTGCAGCTGCTTGCTGAAAGGCTGGACGAGGATACGTCTGAGAGATGTGTAATCATGATCAAGTCCTGAAATTATTGTTTACATGGAGCACATGACAAGCAGGCCTTTCAAATACTTTTTGGAAGGATACAGGAAAGCAATGATGGACTAGCTAGCTGCAGTTCTGTTTGAGTGATATTTACTTTATCCATTCACTTATTTGATATTTTCATTCTGACTTTTGAATTAAATACACATTGAGTTACTTATTGTCGTATTTCATTCAGAGCCTAATAAACTGGAGCATCTTTCAATGACAAATAGAAAATAACCTCAAACAAGTTTCTTTTGATGAATTAAACCAGGCACTTTAGAGCAGAGAGTGGTAGCAGGTCACAGTGGGGTTTATGGTAAATATGTCGTTATTAAAACATTCCAGCCTAAGCCGTATGTTCAAAAACAGCAGCACTAGCAGTGAGAGATAAAGATAAGCTTTTGTTGACAGTAATTACACCAAATGGTCACAGTTAATTTGTTAGTGTTCCATTCACTACTTTTTTGTCATTTGAGGATAAGCTGGTGAAATAAATATGTATAACACTGTAAATGTCACAGCTTAATAACACCCTTTCTCCTCCATGTAAATGCAAATGTCTGTCTGTGTGTGTGTGTTTGTATATGTGTCTTTGTATGCGTGTGCACCTGCCTTCTCTTGTTTGCATGTGTCCAGTTTGGCATTTGGGAACTGCAATGGCCTAGCAGTGGTGGACTACTTGCAGAAAACCATCCTAATGTGTATGTCGACACTGGATCTATATGGAACCGCTGATCCCTACCAGCGCCTTACCCGCTCCCCCCGCAGGAACAGACAGTCCACCTCAGGTAACACGCGCACACACAGACCTCTGGGATCCGGCCGCACACATCCACACAATAAACTGTCAATAATGTAGTCGTTACAATCAGATTATCTCGCTGTCCCATTTTCTGCTCTCCTGTTCTCTTTCTCTACTTTTTCCTACTCTGTATCTTTTCTTATTTCTGAGATTAGACGGATTTATCAAGCAAATCTGATCTATCTGTCAAGACTAATCTGAAATCAATGATGCAGGTGCTTTGATTATATTTCCCGTGTAATGATCAATACCATGCCCTTAAGGCCTTGATCCAAATCACGTTAAGGGCTTTTGACTAGAGTTCACACTAGGATGAAAGCATATGTTATTGATATTATCATCGTCATTATTAAATCAGACTCAGTGGTAGAAAGTAATTACTCTCGCACAATTTTGAGGTACTGGTACTCAACTAAATTTATCTGACAGCTGTATAAACAAACCATTTCCACTATGACTAACATTACAAGTTTTTATAAATAGCTACGCATCAGTAATACAGTGTAGTAGAAAGAAATTAAATACTAGCTCACTGTAAGAACAGCTTTGAGGTATATTTGTACTTGATTGACTGACGATTACATACTATTTCCATTTTTTGATCAATTATATTTATACTCAACTCTATTTCAGAAAAAAATATTGTACTTACAGTATTACTTATAAAATTGCTACATACTTTAGAATTTCAATTTGACATGCAAACATATGGCAAACATGTGGTGCAACACCACAAGTTAAACATTTAACTACCACAGTTTGTATGGTAGTTAAATGTTGCTTTAATTCCACCATAAAACATTGACATTCATATTATACATGAATATGTAGCGGAGGTCCTCATGCTGGGTTCAACACCTCCCCTCGCTGGGCTCGAACCCGCCACCTATCCGGGATGACGGGATCTTTAGCGAAATAAAGATTAAACATTTTTACTTGTAGTGNTGGGTTCAACACCTCCCCTCGCTGGGCTCGAACCCGCCACCTCACGCGTCATCCCGGACAGGGATAACGGGATCTTTAGCGAAATAAAGATTAAACATTTTTACTTGTAGCAATGCATGTCTTATTTTTAAGTAAAGGGTCTGAAAACACCCAGCAGTGCGAGAGTACCTAACTAACTAAATAAATAGGCCTAAATTCACATCTAATTTAGAGATTTTGGCTATCATCACAAATATTGTCCAGCAACAGTAANTAAATTCACATCTAATTTAGAGATTTTGGCTATCATCACAAAATATCGTCCAGCAACAGTAGAATTAAATCTAAAATTTGAATTTCAAGTCCAACCATGTTTTCTTCTCTCTCTGTCCTCCTTTTCTGTCACACAATGACATACAAACACAAAAAAACAACAGTCCATCTCAGTATGCCTGTCACAGATCTGCACTATGACATGAAGTGCATGTTAACAGGCTGTGTGTCATTCCACGTTGGCATTATTATGCATGTTGTCGTTTGATTTCACTGTCCATTATGTTTCTAGCCTTGCTTGAGCATAGATCTGCGGTCAAAAGCCACAGAGGTCTTGTTGTACATCCTGACCCCCGACCCCCTTTCTCTGCCACTGATCTTGGCTGATGATGGCCTCTATAGTACATACTGGAAAGACATTCAGCCCTGTCACTCAGAAATTATTTTGCCACACCTTTTTTATTTGACCCTAAACTAACCCGTACTCCCCTAGTTGAATAGTTTACATGTCTGTCTAAGGTCGTTTAAGCATTTTAAAGNACTCAGAAATTATTTTGCCACACCTTTTTTATTTGACCCTAAACTAACCTGTACTCCACTAGTTGAATAGTTTACATGTCTGTCTAAAGTCCTTTAAGCATTTTAAAACACCGGTCTCTTTTTATTACATAATGCCCACCAGCTGAAAATGCTTTATAGGTAATCACAATTTGTATGAGGGGGAATATCAGTCTAGATGGAAGGATGACCTTGGGCTTTATAGCCAAGTCTTTTCATTGACTGTTGCATAAGTGCTTTTACTGACTACCTCAGCACTTAATGTTCCCAACTTCCTCTTTTGTGAGAGTCTTTCTGTGTTGGGTCTTAAAAATCAATTAGGAGAAAAAAGGTAGCTGTGCCCTTTTTCTGTACCCCAGGTGGCAGCGTTATGATCTTGAGGTCTTGGATTTAGTGTAATGCTAATGATAAAAACTTTTAACAACTTTGTCTAAAGGCCACAGAAAATATATGGATCTTGTTAAACTGTCTTTANTTGAGGTCTTGGATTTAGTGTAATGCTAATGATAAAAACTTTAACAACATCGTCTAAAGGCCACAGAAAATATATGGATCTTGTTAAACTGTCTTTTTACTGCTGGCCTATTTGCTTTTTATAATAGTACAACTTGCTTTTGAAACATAGTTTTCCGCCCTTCCCACAACATTTTAGCTGTTGTTGCCACATATGTATATGTACATACTGCATATATAAATGTCAAACAAATGATGTATTCATGTCATAAAATAATGCCTAATTATTGATCATTTTAGTTGTGATTCTCTACTTATGGTATAATCTATCATTAATAACAGGATGAATATGTGAGCACAGTCAACCTATGGCAGAGAGCACCTAATTAAAATGCAATGTTTTTTTCACATAAACTAATTATGTGATTTTGATGCTGCTTTGTAAGTAATGGTATGTTCCCTGCTAAGTCAGTAGTTTATGTCTTGAGCATTGAGCACATCAACATTTGTGAGGTTTGCTACGGTGGCGGGTTTATCCTGTCTGTCCTTCCCTGACACTAACTCGGTTGCTGCTTGCTCTCACTTTCTTTTCCACTCTAAGCCTGTGTGTTCTTCTCTCTCTCCCCCTACCCTCCTTTTTTTCTCCCTTACCTCCTTCCCCTGCTTGCCTTGCTTCATTTTCTATCCATTATTTCTATTTTAATTTTCCTTCGCTTTCCTGTTCTCCCTCCTGCTGTCCCTTATTTCTCTCCTCTTACCATCCTTCCCTTTTATCCTGTCACCTCTGTCTATATACTCCCTATCAACACCTTCCCTCTTTCCTTTCTTTCGTTTTACTTATTCAACCTGCCTTTAACTAATGCCACCTTTCCCCCATCCCCACCTATTCTACCTACACTCATTGCCCTCCATCTTTTCCATCACTCCCTCCCTACCTCCC
>JANJYP010016864.1:0-10001 GCA_024605115.1 Rastrelliger brachysoma | reverse complement strand
TTTTTTTTTGTATTTTTTATCAGTTGTTTTTTGAATAGTTTTGTTTTTCTTGCAGAGAGGATGTTGTTATCTGCCTGTTTTTTCCTGTAGAGTAGTG
Source organism: Rastrelliger brachysoma (assembly GCA_024605115.1). NCBI lineage: Eukaryota > Metazoa > Chordata > Actinopteri > Scombriformes > Scombridae > Rastrelliger > Rastrelliger brachysoma. The sequence continues at coordinate 9,904 of JANJYP010016864.1, read as the reverse complement.
GAGCAGGTTGAGTTTGAGAGATATGAGAAGAGAAAACAAAGTTACGATCTAACTACTGCCCAGACACTTTTTTATTTTTTTCAAAGAACTTTTTTTTTTGCTGATTTGTGAAGGAGAAGAAGAAGAGGAGGAGGTTGGGTTGGTGGGTTTATTTTTCCCTCCCTGGATGTGACACTTGGAGCCATGCTGCTGCCGCTGTTGCTGCTGCTCTGCCTGCAAACTTCACTGCAACAGGTAACACACCGCCAACTTCACTACACCGACTCATACTCTCACTGGTTTACTATTTTACACTTAATATCTTTAATTAGTGGATCGCTATACTCACTACTGCTCATTATTTTACACCTGGAGCCTGATCACACTGAATATTTGTACTCATTTATACAGATAGCAGATAGTTGTCTTTGGTTACTAAATGAATGGGAAGTTGTGAGTTGTCAAATGGAAAATTAAACTGTAAAATGAAATTTTAACAAACCTGAAAACACCTGAAAACATGCTCCATTGTTTCATAAATGACTTTTAAGTTTAGGGCTCACTAAAAGCAGATTTTTTTTAAAGTATGGAGACCAATATAGCCTGACTTTTAGCCTCCAGTATGAACCAAATCCAAGATTTAAAGATTACAGTCATGTTAACAATTCTATGTTATACTGATTGACGGTTGTACTTTAAGCTAAATGCTAACAAACAAAAACAACGATGCTAAGATGCTGATGTTCAGCAGGTGATTTTAACCCAGTTCATCATTTTCGTTTTAGCCTGGATGCTAACATTTGATAGTTAGGATTAAACATAAAGCTGCGTTTGATTGGAGTGTCAGTTTTTCAGATATTTGACCATAAATTAAAGTATTGGATAGAAATTAGCCTACGTTTTGACCTGGTGAAAGGTCAGCGAAGAGAGAAGTCATCCTGGATCCACTTGTTGTTGGATTAGAGAGAACATTTGAACCTTGTGAAGAAACATTAAGATTAGGTGTTCAGCTACATTGTCTGTTATCATCCATCCACATTCCTGCAGTGTGTCATTCCCGGTGTGTTTATAATAACTGACTTGTTCAGGTGTGAGAGCTGTGGTCCTTAGAGTCTTCTTCATGCATTATACTAACTTATGATCCTGCACTGAACTTGATTTGAACTTAGTCCTTGTGTGCACCTCTTGCCCATATGCTGGTTGATCATCTCTGACACACTGTTGTTTGCTGCTGTTGTAAGTTGGTGTTTGTATTTGTGCTCAGGTATATTGGAGAAACTGAGTCGTCTGAATCTGAATCTTCATCAGGTGCATAAAGTAATGTGTGTAGCCTGTGTCGTGCTACCATGTTGCTGCCTTAGTGGAGGACAGAGCTGTCAATCAGCTGTTGTTTTAACTTAATTGAAATAACATCTGTCTCAATTTGATCTGACTCATTGTACACCAGGGTTCACCACCTTGAGTTAACTTGTGCCGCCACTAAATTGTTATTATGTTTGTATTTTATTGTATTTGCTGAACCAGATTCAGTTCTTCATTGGCTGCCGGTTGCTTGTCTGAACATATAAAACACATTACAGATACAGTATATAGGGCGGCATGGTGGTGTAGTGGTTAGCTCCGTCACCTCACAGCAAGAGGCTTTTGGCTTCGAAGCCGCTGTGTGGCGTTTACATGATCACCCCGTGCCTACGTTAGTTCTCTCTGGGTACTCTGGCTTCCTCCCACAAACCCAAAAATCGTGCATGTTAGGTTAATTGGTGACTCTATATTGGGTGTGAATGGTTGTTCTTCTACTGTGATGGACAAACCATCAGTCAAGGGTGTACCTCGCCTTTCGCCCAATAATCAGAGGGGGCCAAAGTACTCACATTCATTACTTAAATATTGATTCAACTCCTTTACTTAAGTGATAGTAAGAAATAACAGGCACTGAAATGCACTCTATCATCACATGACCTAGTACTAGGACATTTTGTAGCAGCTGTCAGAGTTTCACAGAGTCATTATGACGATTTGAAAATGTTCTTCCAGGTCTCAGCTCTCAGGGATACCAAGCATTTCATGATAGGTTAAAGTATGAAGACACAGGAGCCGTTAAAGTAGACACAGTGCAGTTCGAGAAAAATCCCAAAAGATGCCAAAAAGTAAAAATGAATTTTTACCGGTAATGATACACTATACCACTGTGCACGTTTAGTTTTGTACTAAGCCTAATTTCGTATTAATCCCTCCCCACGGACTCATGCACTCTTGACAGATTACTATTATAATTGATTCATGTAAACTGTGCACAACATTTGTTCGTATCAGGAGTCTTTAACTGCGACTTTAACTCCAGTAGCAGATTTTGATATAAGCGATATTCACCCAGGGCAGCATCTTATCGGAAAAAAAGACACGTTTGCTATCGCGTTTTTGCACATCACATCACCATTTTATATTGTCACTGAGGTAGAAACAAGTAATGAGCCTTTTTTGACAAGTTAAGGAGTAGAAAGTACAGATAGAAGAAGAATGTCATCAGAAACATGAAAACTCAAGTAAAGCACAGTTACTGGCAAATTACACCGGATCCAGAACGACTGCGGAGCGGCTCTGCCACCGATACATTTCTATTTTAGCCAGGTCGAGAGACCTCCGGGGCTGATCCGCAGAGCTGCAGCACAGACGGAGGCAGTGAGAGTTGACGGATGACAGATCCTCTCCGGACCGGAGCCGCTCCAGAGTCGTTCTGGATGCGGTGTAATTTGCCAGTTATCTGGAAAATGAGCACCACCTACCTCTGGCAGCAGTGAAAGTGGTGAAAATGAATGAATGATATACCGTATATGCGTTTTTTTGTTTTTTTTTTTTATTAGAGTGAAGTGAGAAACCTGAATATGTTAAAACGTCACCACAACTTGAAAACTGTATAAATTAACATTAAAATTATAAAGTACCACAATCAAATAAACACAAATAGATAAAGAATAGGCTATATGGTGACGTCTGGACAAAGCGTTCTTATATAACTTTTTAATATTCTTACTTTAAGTTCAGAACACCTAGAGGCTGTTTACACTGTTTTTGAGAAGGATTTTTATGACTCGAACGCAAGCAGAGAGCTGAGACACATCACCTTCGTTTGTACCTGTGTCTGTCATGAGTTTTTTTCTTTTTCTTGATGATTTTTTTGTGGCATAGATACCTTTATTAGAAAGTAGAGAGACAGGAAATTATAGGAGGAGAAGGGGTGAGAGGGGGTGCAGCAAAGGATCCTCGGCTGGGATTTGAACCAAGGTCGGCTGCGTATCAGCAAAGCTCTATATGGCATGCACTGTAACCCCTAGTGCACCTTAGCATGCTCTGTCATGAGTCTTTAACCCTTTGTAGAGCTCACTGTGTGTCATGATATCTGATCAAAAACTAAAATCTATTCAACAAATTAAACTTTTGGGGGCAGTCTTTACTACTATTGTATGAGGTATGTAATGCACAAAATAGCCATCGGAATGTTGTGGTTGCTACGGTTACAGAATGCTATGGTTGCTAAGGTTACAGAATGTTGTGAGTTGAGTTTCATTTTTTCATCTTGTACATGAACAGAATGAGTCTCTTAACATGTTTTTAAAAATATATTGGTGTGTAAAACATAAAATTTAGAATCCTCCAAAAGGGTTAACGTGTCCAACTGATCAGATTTTGGTACTTCCTAGAATGTCACAAGGCAGCAAACATAATAATTGTCAGTTTGTTTCCAGATTTGTTTCACACGCTTAACTAAGAAAACCAAACAACTGTTGACGTTAACAGGACAGAGTAATTTAAAAATTGACAAAGCCATTAGCGTTGACCGTAACAATCTCGGTTTGCGGCCTTGATGACGTATTTTCCTGTTACGTCCTTATCAGCGGGAGCATCAGGACGCATTGTATAGCGTTTACACCACAGAAGTGACGTTGTGAGATGTGTCTCAGACCACTTTGTCAAGAGTTTGGGTGAGCTGGTCACAATGTGTCTTTGTGGTCGTTTGCATTCAGCGTTGTCTGCTTGTGATCTAGACGTATTTTAAAACCAAGTGTAAACAGGGTCATATTATGAGATTTAATTGATTCTGGATTAAAAGTAGTTATCTCCAAAGCTTGAGGCCATCAGAGCAGCAACACTCAAACTGATCAAACCGATGATAGTGAGTCAAGTTTAAAAAAATATTCTGATCTGAATGAGTTTCATTATAAGTTTTAAACTTTCAACCCAGTAAAACCAGTTTACGTTATCCCAGTATAAGTAATAAAGTAATAAATAACCTACCTGGTCTTTTTTGTGTTGAATTTAGAGTTCATTATAATTTTACAGCAGTTTTTAAGTTAATATTCAGTCACTTTATGTGCTACAGTAGTGTGGGGGTAGAGCGCTTGTCACATAGAGCTTTGTTCATAAGCAACGAACCTGGGGGGAACGCTCCTTTGCTGCATGTCTCACCCCCTCTCTCCCATTATTTCCTGTCCAGCTACTGTATAATAAATAATAATAATAATAATAATACATTTTATTTGTAAAGTGCTTTTCATAAAATAATCTCAAAGTGCTAAAGAAGGACACCTTACAGAGATATATATAAAACATGTAAAAAACAAAACAAAAAAAGGCGTCTGTGCCACAAAAAAATCATAAAAAAAATTAATAAATAGAAATATTTGGTCACTTATTTTAAAGATACAGTCTGTGATTCACCCCACAACATCCAATACCGTGTAATATTAGTGTTTCACATATACTTCAAATGTCAATTCAGCTGTGCAATATACATATAATATACAGTACATGTATATATTTTCTTTTGCTTTAATATGTGTAATAATAATAACATCTCTGGTATATCATCACTCAATACCAATAGTACTCTTGTAAATAATCATTATTATGATATATTTTTTTGCTATTATTGTTTTTCATACTTATTATTTATTGTCCGTTATTCTTTTTCTTATTGCTCCTTTTCTTTTTTTCTGTCCACTTGCTGCTTTAATAACACACATTTCTCCATTGTTGAGCTATCTTATCTTACTGTTGATGTTTTAATATCACTTATGACAAGTATGACAAAATCTCACCAGGGTTAAAAATGTTTTGTCACATGTCTAAGATTATAAAACCACACTGTGCACCAGTGTGTGTGTGATCATATATTCAATGAATACAGAGAGCACTACATTACACATTTACACCAAATCATAATCCTTAGTATTCTCATTGACACTGATTTTAAGAGACTGAAGTATCATTTTAGCACAATATTTAAATTTTTGACGCGTCAGTGAATCACCTGCAGACTTGATTATTATCTTATTTTATAATATACTGTAAAACCAAAGTATGAACCTCCTTTGTGTTTCTTTTTTCTGTCTGTAAAACACTTTGAGATTAATCTTTAAACCTTTAAAGTGTCCTTATTTTCAACCTCACATTGCAAATTAGTCTCCACTTTAGTCTCAATGTGTCTTTTTTTAACGTGTTTTTAACGTTGTTCTTGACTTATTTATGATTACATACATGATTAGATACACAGTAGCTTCTTATGCATCCCACTGGTGTCTGACACATAACTAAACATTTTGATTTACTATTATTGCTACTGTCTCTGATACTATTATGACGCCCACCAGAGTTACTATTACCACTGCTATTTTTTATTTTCTATCTCATATTACATTTATGTTTCCTTTTTTTCTTTTTGTTTGTTATTATTATTATTATGACAGTGATGATAATTATTATTATTACTAAAAGTGGAGAATTCAAAATTGACATAGCAGTATATCCAAAAGTAAAAGTGTAGGAGCCACACTGTGTTCACAGGATGAATTATTGATTAAAAGCAATTAATTTTATTTCTTTAGTAGTTGTGTGTCCTCCTCTTTAAGTTTTTGGAGTAGGATTGGCAGTGATATTATCATTGACCGCAGTATCAGTAGATAAATAGATTGATTTTTTTGTCCTAAGATGATGAAAATATGAGTAAAAAATAGATTAAATAATCAATAAAACCATCTCATAGTAATATATCAGTGCTGTCAGATTGTGATTTTTGATCTCCTTTGCTCCCTCAGACCCCTGCTGCTGGTCGCTGTGATGTCTCCCAGCGGATAGACGTTCACACCACCTGCACGTCGTGTGCCGCCATCACCTCCAGCAGCTGCCCCCATGGCTTCAGCAACACCGGAACCACCAACTGCACGTACATACATACCAGTTTATATACACACACCACATCACCTACTGTACGTATAAAACCCTCAGGCTTCATGATGGTGCTTCTACTTCTTCACCTTGTTCTCGTTCGCTGTGTCGCTGCAGGTACGTGGTGCAGATCGGCGGCCGGGACTTGGAGCTGGGCGGATGTCAGCACGTCTGTGTGAAGAACTTCATGCAGCCACAGTGTTGCCCTCAGTACTGGGGACCCCTCTGTCTGGGTAAGAGACAAACTCACACTCACTCACATACATCCACACTAACTACCAAGAACCATAGCTTTAACGAGTCCACGCCGTAGCACTAGTAGCATCGACAGTGCTGAACGATACTGTTGGATCACTTCCAGAGCATTCACCCTAGACCTGGGGTGTCAAACATGAGGCCCGTGGACCAGAAGCAGCCCGCTGAAGGGTCTAATCTGGACTTCTTCCTTTCCTGTTTTCTTTTTTTTATTTGTTTCTTTTTGTTTGTTTGTTTGTTTGTTCCTTCCTTCCTTCGATATTTTCCTTCCTTCCTTCCTTCCTTCCTTCCTTCCGTCCTTCCTTCCTTCCTTCCTTCCTTCCTTCCTTCCTTGTATTGTCCTTGTGTTTCTGACTGTAGTAGACAGAGAGGTTTACAGTATCAGCCTTTGAGGGTTACATACAGGATATCAGCATAACAACAAATGGACATAACGAATTCAAAACAGAGGCAAAAGCATTCAGATCACAATCGAAAAGTGAATCGCTACATCAGCTGATGATCAAGACGGAGGCTTGATCATCAGCAAATGATGTCAAATGATGTCAAGGAACAGCACTGTTCCTGTAAACCTGGGTAGGTCTGTTATTCACTGTTATTAGTTATTATAAAGCAAAAGGGTTTCAGATTGAGAAGTTTAAGGGGAAGCTGCAGGTTTGGTGGAGGTGTTGTGCTGTTGAACGTAGCCGGGGTGAGATTTACCAGCTTCTTACTGTCACCGGACCCTCTCTCTTCATCAACTGTTCCTCACTCCACCACGCTAACATCGTCTGGTAGCCGCACTCTGACGGATCCACTGCGTCCTCCAGCAGTGTTTTTACTTATAAATAGCAGAGGTGGAATAAAGTAGGTCTTGGACAGAGCAAAGCAGTGCGTCACCGCAGTGTGTCATTCCCGGTGAGTTTATAATAACTGACTTGTTCAGGTGTGAGAGCAGTTGTCTGCAGGTAACAGCTGAACACTGTCATGGAAGTGTCGGAGGAAGTTGGCTGTTGGCTGTGTTGTGATTGGCCAGTCTGCATTCTAGGGTGTGGCTTAGCGAAAGGTCAACTGGGCTGCATGCGGCCCTTCAATAAAAATGAGCTTGACACCCCTGCCCTAGACCATACAACATAACACATGCCTCTACATGTATGCATCTTCCTCCACCTTGACATTTACACTAAAACTTCAAGACCTACAAATAACATTTTAATCATAGAAGCTGACTGATGACTCTTTCACGAGCCACAGCTCAGTTACAGCTGCTCATCTGCACTTTTACACGTTGTGCATCAGTCAGTCTCTAAATACTGAAACATCACGTCAACTAGTATGCCAAAACACTTCACACTGAATCACCTCCCTCCTGTGAACCCGACACGTTTTCTTTTTCTTTCACAGATCATCAATATCTATTTTCATAAGCTGAAAGCACAACTGGAATGTGCAGTGCATGCCTGGCGCCGCTGTTTACGGGGTGTTTTAGTTCACACTGTTGATGCTCAAACTATTAAACTATTAAATAGCACAAGGTCAAAAGGTCATAACATAGACCAGGGGTGTCAAACATGCAACATACTGGATAACCTTTTAAGTATAAAAAAATGCAGAATACTAAGTCCACTTTTGCAATAACACACACCTCTATTCTCCCTTATTTTTGTTCACCCTCCTCTGTGAAGTCTTGTGATCTTCTTGTGGACGTCAAACTTGAGATAACCGAACATGATTCAGATTTTAAAGGACACATTTTATCAGTATCTCTTATCAAGGTAACCTTAAACTCACAGCCCTGTCTGCAAAGATTGTGTTCTTAGGGACGATTTATCTAACTTTTCTTAAGTCATCTCAGGCTGCACATCCGTTTTGTGACTAGATGGTTTATTATAGTAAAGTCATAAGATAAGATATTCCTTTATTAGTCACACAATGGGGAGGTTTGTATTATTACAGCAGCAGGTGGACAATAAAATAGAATAAAATAGAAAAACAGATAACTTTAGAAGAACAATAAATAGTAAGAACAAAAAAAATAAGAACAAAATAATTAAAATATACAATAAAAATAGTGTATTTTGATAATGTATTATGTATTATTATGTATTATATGTTATTATACAGTGATTTTTTTTAAAAGATTTTTTTGGCACAGACGCCTTTATTGTAAAGTATGCAGACAGGAAATGGGAGAGAGAGAGATAAAAGGGGTGGACTTTGGGGAAAGGATGCTCTGACCGGGACTTGAACCGGGGTCTGCCGCTCAAGAGCAGTGCTCCATGTGGCCTGCGCTCTAACCACCACGTTACTGAGCGAGCCTATACAGTGAATTTTAATGATTCAGCCCACATGAGATCAAATATGGATGTATGTTGTTGCCCTTTAACTAAAGTGAGTTTGACACCCCTGACACAGACTAACCCCCGAGCCTCTTAGTGATAGAAGTAGTAGATAATTATCCACCCAGCTCTCAGCCAATTGCAGGTATGTTATCACCGTCAGATCACTGTTACAGGTACAGTAACTGTTGTAACGAACAGGCTTCATGTGACCACTAACATCTGCACCTAACTAACATTTCTTCAGTAACATAACATATAGNTAACGAACAGGCTTCATGTGACCACTAACATCTGCACCTAACAAACAATTCTTCAGTAACATAACATATAACATTAACACATAACTTTAACATAACACTCAGTCCATTACAGTGTGTTAAAAAAAGATGCATAAAGTGTTTGAAATCTGTGGGTGAAGTGAGTTTACCAGACGTCTTATCTCTGCTGGAGGAGACATTACCTCCTACTAACATTACCTCCTGCTGTGGGTAATGAAGGCACCAGGTTTCCAAAAAAAAGGGAAGAAGAATGTATTTACTGTTCATTGTGTGTCTGATAATGTTATAGCAAGTCCATTTTTTTTTGGTTGTTTTGGTACATTTTCAAAAACATGAGAGCAGTGCAGATAGACGATGGTCTGTGCTTAAGTTATTTTCTCTGCACTTCACAATCTGACTGATTGTGTTCAATCTGACACAGTTTGATGTGAACATTTTATTAGATTAATCTCAAACAGCCTGACGTGACATGAACCTGCAGGCGTTTGCATGTTTGCCTCATACTGTACCTGCATCTAGTCTGCTCTGGGTACTCTCCATAGACCAACAACATACATTTACATTTTTGCATTTAGTAGCTTTATTGCCATTATACTGAGGGTCTGATAACAATATAACAACATTTAAATAGCACTCCCTGAGCCATTTAAGACATTGAATAAAACACTGATAATCTATTAGAGCATTATGTAAAGTGCTGTCATAGACTTCCCTGACTCTATCACATTTCCTCTTTTCATATGAACAACTGAGAGTCTGTATGTTATGTCTTAGCTCTATGATTGGCTAGAACCCTGTTTAAAGTGTACTGCACCTTTCACCCAATCAAATTTTTGATTTGGGAGACGC
>JANJYP010016854.1:0-10993 GCA_024605115.1 Rastrelliger brachysoma | reverse complement strand
ATCTCTGTGAATGTGTCTGACTTTACCATACCTGCTGGCTCTACAACCCTCCATCTGTCTACAACCTTTTGTCTGCTTGCTCCCTCTTGGTCTGTCTGCTCTGTTGCCTGCTTACCTGCTGCTGTCTCTGCTTTATCTTCAACCCTGAGCCCAGCTTGAGCCCTTACACAGTCTGTCAAGTAGCTGTTCAGTTACATTGATGACTATACAATGAATTCTGTTCATCTAAAACTTTAAAATGCTCAAAAATAATTATCAAAATAAACTTCCAATTGTGTTTTTTAAATATGCATTTGTGTTGTGGTGTGATTCTTTTTGAGGAAAAGTCAATGTAAATCTCTGATTACTTCCATCTCTACAAACAGTATGTGCTACAGAATGAGACTAAAGCACTGACATACACACCATGAACAAGACAGAGACAATTTTCTTTCACAATGTTCAGACCTGATTATTTGGTTGTTTTTCTTATCCTGTCAATTAACTGGACAGGTAAGAACAACCATTGTCTTCATGACAAACCTGTTATTGAGAAATCACAGCTGCATGACAGTAGCTAATGAGCTGTTTGTTTTTCTGTAGGTGCTGAGGGTCAAACACTGACTGAGCCTGACTCAGTGGTTAAAAGGCCTGGAGAGTCTCACAGACTGACCTGCACATATTCAGGGTTCAGTAGCTATCACTGTAAGGCTTGTATCAAACAGGTGGACTGGAGCTGCTACTATCATGACAGTAGCAGCAAATACTACTCTCAGTCAGTTCAAGGCCAGTTCACCATCTCAAGAGTCAACAACAGACAGCAGGTGTATCTGCAGATGAACAGTCTGAATACTGAAGATTCTGGGCTTGAGAGCCACAGTAACACAGGAAGGAGCACAGAAACTGTACAAAAACTCTTGTCCACTCATATTATTACTTTGATTTTCACAAAATAAACCATCAACACCAAACTCAGGGTAAAGTCGTTGTGAAATAAAATACTGCTGTTAATTGTTATGTATAGCTTTCAGTTTTTGCACACTTTACATTTTTAATGTAACGATTGCATTTGTTGATATGCTTACATGGTTAATACTTCCTTGTATATTTTAGCTACAGATATAAATACTGTGAATATATAATTCCAATTTTGATACCTGATCACAAAGACAGTCCCTCCTCTTTTATAGTCAGTGTTCTTCTTTTTGCAAAGTAAACTTCCAGACAGTATGCTATAAGTATCAGAGACCTTCAACATCAACCATGTTCTCTGTAACTGCTGCTGCTGGCTGCAGGATCCTGTGAGTCTCACTGAGGCAGAGACACTGACAGCATGATCACATCGCACTGAATGTTCACTGTTGTTACATTGACTCAATACTCAACATGTTTTCCTCCACAGGTGTGAAATGTGAACAGTTGACCCAACCAGCCTCAGCGACTGTGCAGCCAGGTCAACATCTGACCATCACCTGTCAGGTCTCTTATTCTGTTAGCGACTATTGGACAGCTTGGATCAGACAGCCTGCAGGGAAAGGAATGGAGTGGATTGGATGGAAATATACTGAAGGCTCATTTTACAAAGATTCACTAAAGAACAAGTTCAGCATTGACTTAGACTCTTCCAGCAACTCAGTGATTATAAATGGACAGAATATGCAGTCTCAAGACACTGATGTATATTACTGTATCAGATACCCATAATAACACAATAAACATAACTAAAATATGGGAGTGAATGGAAATTGCTCACTACTAGTTCCAGACCCCTGCGGCAGCCGAGGAACTGCAGCTTTTTGAATGTGGAAATGAGCTTCATCATTAAAATCCACAACCCCCCTTTGCTTACTGCATGTATTTAAATTTGTATGAGATTGTACAAAATAGTGCATGCATTTATGTACAATCTAATGCAAATACAGAATGAGAACAAGTTGAACACCAGAGGAGGAGTCCTGAGACTAGGGGCTGACTAGGGGTTTATTCAGAACTCACAGAAGAAAATTTAGTACATTTTAACTCAAATACAATATCCTGGTGCACTCTTAGAGCAAAATTAAGAGGCATGTTTAAAAAAATATTTGAGCTTTATTAATTTAACTAGTGGTTGTGGTTGTAGTTGGTTGGTGTTAATGGTGATTGCACAGCCACAGGAAAGATTATTATTATTTTTTTTACCAGTTAATAAATTTGAAACAAACCATCAAAAAAGACTGAGCATACATGATTGTCTAAGTTCAATTAATTATTCAGGAACTATTTTTCAGTGAATATCTTTTTCTAGCATTTTGTTTTTTCAAATAACTAAACTGTCTTTGCATACACCATCAATAAAAGACTTGATCTACAGATGTTGCTAGCAGTAGATCAGGATCAAAGTCGATTCATTGGACAGATGAAAATAAGGAAGATCTCTCAATGAAGACTTTTAAAAACTAAACCAACCGATGCAGCATAATCCTGCTACTGCTGTTTACTGGTGCTATTGAACGTAATTGTTTGAAACAATCAGAAAATAACATATTATTGATCTGATTCAGAGGCGTTGTTACTGTCACCACTCCCTTTCTTCATTCACTCTCCATACCTTGCACTACCACAGCTAACACAACATCATCCTGTAGCCGCTTACTGATGGAGCAAGTCTGTTCCCTAGACCTTTTATACATAACAGAGAGGCAGAATAACTATTCTTGCATTAAACAGACAGAACAGTTGCAGTTGTGTCAAGAAGTAACAGTTACACATTTTCTCAACAATTTTCCTGTATTCCCACTGGGGTTTTCTTTCCAGCAGACATCCAGAATGCCCTGAATGAATTTCAAGATTTTCTATTAAACCACAATTATTATTAACTATAAACTGTGTATATAAAGCACTATTACAAATTCTCAGAAGTTTGATCAAGTGCTCTTCTCCCTGTGAGGAGGAGTCAATGCAAAACTTTGATGTCTTCCAGCTCTACTTATCTGACAGCAGAGAGGATGACAGAGAACAGTGAACACACAGTTTAACATGATGGACTATAGGACAGGACTGCTGCTTCTAACTATCTGCTGGACAGGTGAAAATATTAACAGATCCTGAGTTGAAGCTGCTTTAGAAAAATTAGAAGCTTTAAGTAACTAATTATTTTGTGTTTTATCTTAACAGGTGTTGATGGTCAGACTCTGACAGAATCTGAACCAGCAGTTAAAAAACCTGGAGAATCACACAAACTGACCTGTACAACCTCTGGCTTTACATTCAGTGACTACTGGATGAGCTGGATCAGACAGGCACCAGGAAAAGGACTGGAATGGATTGCAGCTATCAGTAGTGGTGGTGGTAGCAGCAAATACTACTCTCAGTCAGTTCAAGGCCGGTTCACCATCTCCAGAGACAACAGCAGACAGCAGCTGTATCTGCAGATGAACAGTCTGAAGACTGAAGATTCTGCTGTTTATTACTGTGCTCGAGACTCACAGTGACTGAGTTGGTTTAGCAGATGTACAAAATCCTAAACATCAGACCCCAATTAACTTGTATGATACATGATTAGAATTTAAAGAAGATCATGTAATTCTTATGCTGAAATATCTTTTTTGTGGAATCAATAACTTTTTTTTTTAAAGATTTTTTTTATTTTTTATCACAGACACCTTTATTGTAAAGTATGCAGATGAGAAATGGGACAGAGAGAAGGGGTAGATATGGGGGAACTCTGCAGCCGGGATCTGCTGCTCAAGAGCAATGCTCCATGTGGCCTGCACTCTAACCTCCACACTACCAAGCAAGCCGAATCAGTAACTTTTAATGAAAATGTTAAATTTCATCTCACCTTCAACAACAAATGTCTTTTCTTTTTTTTTTTAAAGAAAATTTGAATTTCAGTTTGGTGTCCCTTATCAGATCAGACAGTTTAAGGCAATTATGTAGGCTATTCATTCACACCAAAATGTTCTTTTTTTGAACCAGTGATATTTCATTGTTGTTAAAGCACATTTCCAGAGAGAGGATAATACAAATTTCAGTATGCCCTCCGCTCTCTAAAGGCTAATGTTTATGCCATGTATTTTTTTAAATATATTTTTTCCAGAAGATAAATATTTTGATAATCAACTATAAAATAGTTAGAAATAAATACATCTTTTGAATGTATGTCATTCAAATTTCCAGAACAGAACATTTAACATTTTAAAGATTAAACATTCGATTTATTTATTTACAACAAATAAACCATTATTGAAAGAAAAAAATAGAATGAAACACCTGAAACTTTTAAAAGATTACAAGAATTGGATAAAGGAAAATTGTTGGGGACTGATGAGTCCAAGTTTGAACAGTTTGGCAATGAGTGAAGTATGTTTGATGGAGGGAGGGGGAGAGATATAAAAATGATCTCACTTGCCAACAGTTAAACACAGAGGGGGCAGTATTATGGGGTTGGGTGCCATTTCAGCATCAGTAACGATTGACTTAGTGAAAAATTGATTGCATCATAAGAAAGTGTACAACAACGTTCTGGTGAGGCACAGAAGACTATCTGTGAGTCATCTTATCGGGCCTGGATCTATTTTCCCAGAGGACAGTGACCCTGAACACTGTTCCATCTGTTTCAGCCACATGCATGTTTCATGAAAATTATGAAATGAAATCATGTTTGTTGGCAAAAAAAGTCAATATTTTGTCAGGTGTCAGGTGTTATAATAACCATTTGATCACCATGGATCAGAGAAGTGGAATATCCTCAGTCCAAAATCGTAAACTTAATTTGAAAAAAATTGTCTTAAAGTGTCATATCTAAACTAAGATCAACATTTTTACATTCATCAAAAGAAGTGTGGTTGTGTTGACAATAAATATATTATACTATATCAACTGACTTTCAGGATTGAAGCCTGAACATTAATTTCCCAGTCTTACCAACTTAATGAGATCCAAGTCCGGTCTAGTTGTTTTCTCCCTCAGAGGAGGAGTCAATACAAAACTTTGATGTCTTCCAGCTCTACTTATCTGACTACAGATAGGATGACAGAGAACAGAGGACACACAGATTAACATGATGGGCTATAGGACAGGACTGCTGCTTCTAACTATCTGTTGAACAGGTGAAGATATACAAATCTTGACTTGCAGTCATCTTCAAAAAGTTAAAAACACATAGGCCTATAAGTGTTTTCTTTTTGTCTTAACAGGTGTTGATGGTCAGACTCTGACAGAATCTGAACCAGCAGTTAAAAAACCTGGAGAATCACACAAACTGACCTGTACAACCTCTGGATTCACGTTCAGCGGCTACCACATGCACTGGGTCAGACAGGCTCCTGGAAAAGGACTGGAGTGGATTGCTTATATCTACAGTGATGGTAGTAGCTACATCTCCTACTCTCAGTCAGTTCAAGGCCGGTTCACCATCTCCAGAGACAACAGCAGACAGCAGCTGTATCTGCAGATGAACAGTCTGAAGACTGAAGATTCTGCTGTTTAGAGACCCACGATGACTGGAGTTGCCTGAGCATCTAATCCTACATTACTCATCTTTTGGGCTGGTAACATTTAATGCTACAGATTATTTAATAATAAACTACAGCAACACTTGTCCCTGCATTACTTAAGGTTGTGTGCTCCTCAGTAATATTATACCACACCGAAGACACATAAAGAAATCATAATATATCTGAAGGTGCACACACCTACAAAACACAATTATGTACAATTATATATATATATATATATATATATGCTTGCTGTAGCACCACTATCAGGACTAATGTCTTGTGCTTACAATTTTGTGAAAAATTTTGGTAGATTTGTCATATGGAAATGTTGCACGAGCTGAGGCTTGACCTCACAGTATCCAACATCAAAACCATCCTCTATCTCACTGAGCTAATTGGCAAATGGAAGTGTCACATGTAGCTTCACAAATTGACTAAGCCAGTCGGTCACCTGTGTGCAAGACAGCAGCTGTTAGCGGTTGCATCTTCACATAACCCATTATAGCCACAAAAGGGATCTATGGCAGCTGGATCCTATGATTCTCTCTGGATTTGTTGTCATCAACAGTTCTTTATTTTTTACACTTTGTGACAAAACATTCCCTTCTTTTAACAGGTGTGAAGTGTGAACAGTTGACACAGCCAGCCTCAGTCAGTGTGCAGCCAGGTCAACGTCTGACCATCACCTGTCAGGTCTCTTATTCTGTTAGTGACTATTATACAAATTGGATCAGACAGCCTGCAGGGAAAGCACCGGAGTGGATTGGAATGAAAAGTACTGGAGATTCATACTACAAAGATTCACTCAAGAACAAGTTCAGTATCGACTTAGACTCTTCCAGTAACACAATGACTCTAAATGGACAGAATATGCAGCCTGAAGACACTGCTGTGTATTACTGTGCCAGAAACCCACAATATCACAAAACCCTTCAGTGTTTGAACACTTGTAATATGAAGCCACCGGAGGAGGAGCCCTCATACCACTAATCATATAAATGTCACTGTTACAATAGAGAGAAAGAAATCATCCTTGAGTTTCTTAAAATCTTTTCATCCTTTCATCCTATTTTCATTTATTTAAAGACTCTGAAATCACAAATAATTGAATAAAACAACTTAATAGAATTAAATAAATCAAGCTGATAATGTGACTTAATAGGACACCCTCTCACAAGAAAAGCAAAGTAATGTTGTGAAGAACATGAACTCGTTCTTCACAACATTACTCGTGCACTACTTGAAATGTGACTTTAAGAGGACTGAATATGCAGCCTGAGGACTGTTTATTTCTGTGTTAATGTGAACTGTACATAGTCTTTCTGACTATTTTAGGGTTGGGGATAGTAGTAAAATAGGATAGAATCGAAGATTTAGAATAGAATAGAATAGAATTAAAGACTTTATTGTCATTGTACACAGCACAACTAAATTTCATTTAGTACCTTCAGTGAGATAACACAATAAAAATACAGTCAGTATATAAATGTAAAAAGACATCAGTAAGGTATAAAAACAGAAAGTTTAGGAGCAAGGTGAGGTGAAAGTGTAACGGCACAGTTCAAAGTGCAAAAAGTAAGTTCCTCAGTTTGGGGCTGGTTTGTACTCTATGTGGAGGGGGGAGAGGGGGGTAATGAAGAGCACAACTCTGGGGATAAAGCTATTCCTCAGTCTTTTGTCCCCAACAGTCTGTGATCCGAGAGGGTGGGATCTGTACTGCTGCTGGCTTTCCTCCAACATTTATGAATGTGAGATTGTTTTCCACATGAGGACACATCATATTAAAAAATGAGTATAACATACAGCCAATAAATGAGCCACTCCCTTTCGATGATAGTCTGATGCAAATCTTCAGTGTGTGCAATGTACTTCTGTCCTGCTGAATGCTCTTGTTGTTTGTGTGCAGCAGCAGAGGTCGCATCTCCAGCTTCAGGAAGATGAACACACTCACTCTTCTACTGGTGGCTCTCTCTCTGCCCTGTGAGTTCTCCTGCTTCTTGTTGTTTTATCTTTTATCAGATAATATCAAGTGTTAGTCAGTCAGTGATACCAGAAAACTGTCTCTCTTTCTCTTTCTTAACTCCACAGGCAATGTTTTTACAATGGCCTACAGGTGGCAGTAGAAGATATAGTTTGGAATAACACTCACAACACATACAATGAAAGAAAGCAACATTTAATGTTTGCGAGTCATGGATATTTCATAATACTAAACATGAACATGAAATAATACACAAAAGAGTGCTAGGTTGAAAATTGTTTTCATTATTATTGTTCAGTAAGCAGACAGCACACATAGTACCGAATGACACCATCTCAGCAGAATATATCTAAATTATTGTAGTTTCTAAGAGAACAAAGAAAATGGCTGTGGCTCAGGAGTTAGAGCCATTGGAAAATTGAGGGTTCAATTCCCAGCCCCTCCAATCCACGTGCTGTCTGTTTCTGTGCCAAACACACACTGGTTAAAGTAAGCAGAAAGGAGTTACAAAATAGCTACGGGGGGAGCAGGAGGTCTGAGATATAATGGCAGTTAGGTAAGTTAGGTAGTTAGGTAGGTTTTTTTCCCAACCATTACACACTCAATAACTGGCAGAGATTGTTAGGACACCTGATGTCTATACCTGATATCAAACAAAAAAACATGGCTTCTGGAGTTTGAAGTAATAACATTTTATTGCAGTCTATAGACAGTATGTATGGTATCAGTTCCCTGAGTCCATTCCAATACTCAGCTAACCGTTTGTATCAGACAGCTTGCAGAGAAAGGATTAGACTCTATTGAACTGAGAATTGGATACAGATCACAAACTACTGTAGTGTCTAACTGGTTACCTTACTTGATGATGTTAGAAGCCCCCTGCTGTGCCATTTTTAACTGTTCCAAAGTTGGTCTTGTGTTGGGGAAAACAACATGTCTGAAGGCCATAAACATCTCAGGTTGAGGTTTGTCAGCATATGGACAGGTGATGTATAGTTTACTTGACCATTTGAGGTTAAAGGTGGTTACTAAAATGTCACCTAGAGGGTATATAGGAGACTGAGAGGGTCTGCCTGGCAGACGGTCGTATTGGTAGGATCCCTCACAGACTTTCTGTATTGTCTGTTTTATGACATTGTTCTTCTGTTTGAATAAACGCTTTTTGATTGTCAACTGAAACTGCGTCAGCGGAGCCTTCTTCCATCATCAGCACTGCATAGAACATCTGCATACACCACACTACAATGAAACTCAAATCCAAATCAGTTTTATTAGGAGGAGTCAATGCAAAATTTTGATGTCTTCCAGCTCTACTTATCTGACTGCAGAGAGGATGACAGAGAACAGTGGACACACAGTTTAACATGATGGATTATAGGACAGGACTGCTGCTTCTAACTATCTGCTGGACAGGTGAAAATATTCACTGATCCTGAGTTTAAGCTGGCTTAAAAATTGAAAAGAATTACAGTATGTAGCTATTTTCTCTTTTGTCTTAACAGGTGTTGATGGTCAGACTCTGACAGAATCTGAACCAGCAGTTAAAAAACCTGGAGAATCACACAAACTGACCTGTACAACCTCTGGATTCACATTCAGTAGCTATCACATGGCCTGGGTCAGACAGGCTCCTGGAAAAGCACCGGAGTGGATTGCTTGGCATCATAATGGTGATAGTAGCACCAAATACTACTCTCAGTCAGTTCAAGGCCGGTTCACCATCTCCAGAGACAACGGCAAACAGCAGCTGTATCTGCAGATGAACAGTCTGAAGACTGAAGATTCTGCTGTTTATTATTGTGCTCGAGACTCACAGTGACTGGAGTTGGTTGAGCAGCTGTACAAAATCCTTACATCAGACTCCCATTAACTCATATGATAATTGTTTTATTAAATTTTCTTAAGAAAATTACATATTTTTTCACGTCTAAAGTTATTCACATGAAACCAATAATATCTTAATTGTGTTTTGAAGGAATGTGCTGCATTTTCAACAGTAACTTTTAATGCATTCAATTCTCATCTCACCTAAAACAGTCATTTTATTTTGAAGTTTTACATGTATTTCAGTAGGCAAGAAGCTTACTAGAGGATCAAGTTTATCTTCATGTTTGTAACTGTAACAGTGAAAGAAAAGTTTGTTTTTCTTTATATCTGAATCACCAAACTCCAAAACACCTGCAGAAAACTCAAACTATTAAATGATTTGTTGTCACTTAAATT
The DNA here is from genome assembly GCA_024605115.1 of Rastrelliger brachysoma. Classification (NCBI taxonomy): domain Eukaryota; kingdom Metazoa; phylum Chordata; class Actinopteri; order Scombriformes; family Scombridae; genus Rastrelliger; species Rastrelliger brachysoma. The sequence goes on along the minus strand of JANJYP010016854.1, from coordinate 1,330 downwards.
TTGTTTGAGAATGATGACTTTAACTCAGGTAAAGCAAATAATATATTGCTTTAAAAATTAAAAGTAGACAAAAACATAATTTTCACCATGTCAGAATATTTTAAACATACAGACTTGCCGTCAGTAAAGACCAAAGAAAATATTTTGAAATGAATGAAACTGTTCTAAATTCAGTTAATTAGTACATGAATAGATGATCAGATATTCAAAATGTTTTTTTTTTAAAGATTTTCTTGGCATAGACGCCTCTATTGCAAAGTTGGTAGACAGGAAATGCGAGAGAGAGGGGGTAGACATGCGGAAAAAGGACGTTCCAACCGAGGCTCAAATGGGGGTCTGCCGCTCAAGAGCAATGCTCCATATGGCCTACTCTCCAACCTCCATTCCACCGAGAGAGCTATATTTAAAATGTTTTTTAAGTGAAATCATAGCATCATTACAACTGATGATTTCAAATAAAAAATGTAAAAACATTTTTTTCTCGATTACAGCAGGAATCTGATGAAATCTTACATTCTAGATGAATATTTTAATTGCTAAAAATCTACACAGCTCATTCGTCTGTTGTGCAGGTGTCTCAAATCGCAAGTTGTTAAAAAAAATGTAATGGCCATGTTATTTAGTATCTTGCTGTGCTGTGTAGTTAGCTGGCAACATTGTTGCTATTTTCTTTTCTGATATTACCATACTATCCTTACTTCAATAAACAAATGGTAACTATGGTAAACATCTCTTTGGCAACAATCCTGAATGTTATTAATATTATTATGTGGTTACATCAAGTTATAATAGTTGCAGATGTGCATTATTCTAGATGCTTAATGTGTAACAAGTGTTACATATGCACACAGCATTACATGTATGTAAAATACTGAATGTAAAGCAGAGGTGATCTCCATTATAGAGGTCATAATACTCCAGTCAACCAGTATCAATACTTCATGTGTTTGATTCTATGCAAACTCAGTGATCCTCCTTGTTTCTCTGCTATAAAGACTTCACATCAGACTGTCAGTGGAGATCACAGCACATCAGCTTCAACATCAACCATGTTCTCTGTAGCTCTGCTGCTGCTGTTGGCAGCTGGATCCTGTGAGTCTCTCTTTGTTTATCAAAGTCAGATATTCTTTCTGTTTTAAATTTTGTCACNTTTCTTTCTTTCTTTCTTTCTTTCTTTCTTTCTTTCTTTCTTTCTTTCTTTCTTTCTTTCTTTCTTTCTTTCTTTCTTTCTTTCTTTCTTTCTTTCTTTCTTATCAGGCGTGAAGTGTGAACAGTTGACACAGCCTCCTTCAGTGAGTGTGCAGCCAGGTCAACGTCTGACCATCACCTG
>JANJYP010016852.1:0-13322 GCA_024605115.1 Rastrelliger brachysoma | reverse complement strand
TTAAGATTTTTCAGAAAAAGTAAGTTTAGATATTTTTTTAAAAAATGGTCTGAGAGTACTGTACTTAAAATTCATTCATCACATCTACCCTGTCATGCACATATTATGATCCAGACCATCTCTTCTTAACCCTCAGAGTTAACCAAGCTATGATGGACCAGGAAACCATCTCGCTCTGCCCACAGGCTGACCGGATAACTTTAACTCATCGAAGTGAGAAATAGAGAATCCATTTTTTAATATGTCTACTAAGGTCTTTAGTCATGCCTGGCCTCTCCCTGCGCCTGTCTGGCCTACCCCGAGAACGGCTGTGACATAGCTGTAAGGCTCTGAGGAGTAGTGTGGATTTGCCGCAGCCCTTTGATGTGTCAGCAGTGCGTTGGCGGCATACCTCTGTGCAAATTTGAAATGTGATGCAACGATGATAGGTAAGGGTGAGGAACTGCCGGCAGCTAATTGAATATGTTCTGCCCTGTGCAGTATTGCTTGGCTCCAGATCCTCAATTCACACCTTGAAACTGCATATGTGTTATATGTTGGTGCAGGTGTGTATGTGGGCTACCCAGTAGACATGTGATAATAAATAAGTGAGTGTCTGCACGTGTGCCTGTCTAAATGTAATAGAGTTCAAGTGCAGTGAGAAACTCCAACTCTTCTGACCTGTTTTTCCTCTAAAAATAAACTCATATAAATAGATACATTCTGAAAAATCCTTGCTCGAGTCAGAACGCCCGACTGTCCATAGTGAACTGATGGTGAACTAGAGGGTCAACTCCCTTGTGATCCACTGTACACGGAGGCAAGTTGACAAATTTACTCATGGTCCGACCTTCGCGGACACTGCAGAGCTCTGCTGATCTGGAAGTAAGCAGCCAGCATCCTGGGAGAAGGCAGGACTAATGGTCGGTGGAGTGGAGCTGAGAGTGAGGGGGGATTGTGCAGTCAGATCAGCTCTATGGAGGCAAGGGTTTAGAGGCTTTAACGTGTACGCAGCACATGTAATCCCCAGGCCCCTGGGTAGGACTGTGTGCCAGTAGGATTCTCAGTAGTGCAGTACAGTAGTGCCATTCTGACAAGGACTGAGAAAAGATATTTTATCATACAAATATTCTTCATGTTCTGGGATGCATCAGTCTTCAAAAAAGTCCAAAAGACACAGGGTTCTGATGTTTATCTTTTAGCTCTATCATAAAATACCCCTGGAGGGTGGAGGCACAGTGTGACTGCTTGCATCTTAAATCTACAAGTGGGTTTACTTTGTTTCATCAAACAAAATCAGCAGGTTTGATGACTACATGTGCAGATCTTACTATAATCACAGTGTGCAGCTATGCATGTTAACCCCATCATCTCATCAACTTATTAGACATACTATTGAGAACATCAGGGGTACTGGATTACCAATGCTTCATTTCCTCTACAAAAACAGGAAGCTCTGATCTCCAGAACAAGTAGATGAGGACATTGTGCTTATTGAAGTTTACTGCGTTCTGTGTTCTCCGCCTCCTCTTTCTCCTGTTTCTACCTTTCCCTCTCCCTGGTTCACACCTCCCAGAGGGAGATTGTGGAAACCACGCATCAGCAGCACTGCCGCAGTGTGCAGAAAAAAGCAAGAGGAAAAACACTCTTTGTAGAATATTGCAGTCTTGTAAGACATAAGCATTGCAAGAATTATTTTGTGCAGAATCTGTGACCAAAAAATGACAAATGTGCTCCTTATTATCTTTGCTAAACTTGGTTTTAAGAAAATATGAGTTACAGGATGAAGTTATAGCATGGAAACCCATATCAACTCAAGTTATACGTATGTTATGCAATTTATGACATACTTCATACAGATGGATAATAATAAAAAGTGTTGAATTTATGAAACAAAGCCAGTTAGAAGACCTGTCTGTGTCCATGTGTTTATCAAAACCTGTATTATTGCACCCACTGTTAAGACAAGAAAATACTTAAAATTCAGCCAATCAGCCTCCAGCCTGCATTCATTTTGACCTTGTTGTGTAAAACTATAAGTGAGATTTTGAGATGCTTACAGGAGACTGAGAGTGCTGCTTGAAATCCTGTGAATTTAACCTTCTTAAGTGTGATTAATCATTATCTGCAGTGGATAATTTCCTGCAATACGTCTCTGCCTGTAATCATATCAATCCTCATTTCATATCCTTGAATTAATTTTCCCTTTTGCGACTACGCAGCCACTTCATGACATACTGTGAGCAAAAAAAACAGTTGATCTAACTCATAATTTATGCAATCAAATACATGCGTGAGCTACTAAGAGGATCTTGATCATCTAAGAGGTCTTCAGAGGAAATCAATCTCATGACGATGTGAAGAAAGTGAACACTAAAAGTGACTGATCTGATCAGATAGAATACACAAGGGTTAATGCTGGCTTATTATCACAGTAACTCAAGCATCCATAAGTCACCCTTTTCATTTTGAAGAAAATGGTTTGAACATGTACTGCATTCCCATATTGATATGCATGAACAATGAAGAGCCAAATTAAATCAGATTATTAGATTAAAGTGTAATCAGGATATTACGCCTTGGTGAAGATTTTTTTTAAGGCGGCATGTGTGATGTGTACGCTCATTTAACTCAAAAGGAGAGGAAGGCAGCGGTTTAGCCAATGGAAAAATACACCTTATAATGTCCGACAAGTGGCTATGCTATTCTTCTGCCTCAGCAAGAAGAAATGAAAATCACATTTCTCTCAAGCATTTCTGTGTCATGCTGCCACAGAAGCAAAATCTATGGTTTGGGGCATTAATTGTTTCTGTGCTATTCAGCGAGTGATACTCCTTTTTAGAAATAACAGAGGCTCTTATTTTCTAGACTTCATGTGTTTCGTGTGAAGTACCTGTCAGCCAGGAGACTGCCTTGAGACAAGCTTATTCATTCCATCACCTGTCTACCACATTTCTCTGAGCCTGCGCCTTGTGTGCTGCCAGCTCGACATGCTGCAGGGAGTCCACGATATCTCCCTCTATTAGGAACTCGACTTTAACATGGGGAGCAGCTCCATGCTGACATGCAGAGCAGATTGATGGGTGCTGTGCTACTTTTAAATACAATTTTCTGCTGGTTTGAGGGGGTTAATTATATCTAGGTCACTGTTTTTTGATGAGATCTAAGAATGTGTTCCAACCAACACAAGCGCAAAAAAAAGCTGAATATAAGCAAGAAAAGAAATACACACACACTCACAAACAAAAAACATTTGCATGTATGCGTGCATGTGCAAGGCTACTGATACACACTCACAAACATGTGCACAAACACACATACACACACACGCTGCATAGTGAATTCACAAACACTACATTCAGAAGCCTCCAGAGCAACTAAGCCACTGGATGGATGCCTGGAAACTGGGTCATCTAAAGCCTTAAATGCAGTCTTTTTTTTCTTTTTTTTTCAAATTCCAAGTAATTCTTTTAATCTTCAACATCTTTTACATTTGCATTGGATGCTGGAGAATATGTTGAGCAGTTTAACAAGACTGTCGCAGATTACAGTCTGAGCAGAAATGGTGGTCATGTCCTACAACTACTGTGAGACAGAACATACTGACCAAGCAAAAATCTGATCAAGATGTTACCAGTTCACATTTTGAGTATCTACAGACGTATAGATCCTGACACATTCTACACGGAGGCAAAAACATGTCAAATGCCACTCTTTAAACATGTCTTTCTATCTAAATATTTACCACTTTAAGCAGTTGTTTCAACATGAGTACTGAATCCAGAGGAATCTGAGGTGACATTGATGGTATGACCCCTCATGGTGCGGCCTTCTAACATCTCACCCCCTCCTTGGTCAGCTAATTAGGTCATTCTCAGCAGGGGTTGTTAATATAACCCTTGATACTGTGGGCCTAACACTTAGTTATCCACATTAATTCTGTTTTGAACCTGTAGATCTAAATGTGAGATGTGCTCTCTCGCATTTGTAGTAAACATTTCACACTGCCTTTCTGAACAAACTGGATAAAAGCATATATGGTCTTCTCTGTACTGTACAACATGTACTCCACTCCTGAGATAAATGGGTGGTCATGCTGTTGCGCATTAAAAATAAATATTTCTCATTAGACTGTAAGTTTCTACATTGATGCCATGGAGATAAATCCCAGTACATTTTTCAAGGGCAAAATACATTCAGCTTCAGATTGATGAATGTTGGTGCATTTATGTTCACTTGAGTCATTTTTAAAGAATGCCCTCTTTACTTGTAAGTGAGCAATATTTAGACATGAGAGTAATGAGTAAAAAGATCTATCCTTTAGTGTAGCAAGATAAATGATTCTGGGCCGCACCTGATCAAAATAGAAATCATTTATACAACTTAAGCTGACATGAAAAGCCTTCACCCATCAAATTATTTGGTTCTCCTTATAGAGGCAAAGGAAGAGTTTCTGTATTGAGACACAAAAAGTAACAGATAAGGAGAGTAAGCGAGATCACTATGCAGTTTTAAAAGAATGTACTAAAATGTATTAAAAATTATGTGGTGCAGTTGGTTAGAAGTCTGAATATTACTGGAGCCATTAAGGAATTAGTTAATTTAACCACAGGCTGTTATGGATAATCTGAGTCAATAGGCAGATCGTCAGCATTTTTTTATGCTTGGAAAACACAGAATAACAAAGAGCCAAGTGCCAACTTGAAGTGCCTTCTCAATATAGACTAAAGGCTGAGTATGCCAAGGAACACATTTGCAAATTCCTTGAAAGTGCTTAACTGGCAGGACCGCTGGAGAAGGTTAATTGGGAGTGCACACAAATCATTTCATTGTCTTTAAACGCAGTCTGAACCAAAGAAAACAAACTATTAGCATGATTCAGCTATTAGAGGACATAAAGTCTTCTCCCACAGAAACATTTTAGCTTTGGCACTTTCACAGTAACTGTTTCCCAAACAGTGATCACCGACTTCATCAGCTCAAAAATCATTATGCAGATACTGTTCTGAATTCCTATCTGCAATTTTCAGACGCACCCTGGAGTGTTGCATTATTAGGTCGCCGCTCTGATTTATTCTCACTGATGCCGTAGATCAATCTAAATGATGCCTTTCATTTCATGGGTTGCTTGGAATGATGCATGTTAGCGCTCTTTAATTGAGATGTTCAGCCCCTCCCTGGTGTCCCCTCCTGACATTTACTGGTGGTTCCAATGAAAAAGAAAATTTGCATATCAAACACTTGTTAAACCATTCTCCCGGGAAGTCCTTTTTTCCTCATATAGCATAGTTATTTCCTCTGTTGTTTGTTTATCTATTATATTTTTGAATCATGATTATTTAATTATTTCTAAATAAATGTGAGGAGGGAGGCGGGAGGGGAGGTGATGTGTGGAGCTGGGAAGATCTGAGGGTTGCTGTTAAACAGTGTGAAACACATGTTGGGAAGAGGTTCCAACTTAAGTCCAATGTTAAAATGTATAACCTGCAGAATATTTGAAAGGACAGATTACACAAAAGGGTCTGTCCTTTTAAGCAAAAACATCAGATGATGTCAAATAGCAAATTGGACAATTTATAAGTTCTAGTGTGATTACTACAACAACCAAAAGTCTTTTCTCGTACATTAGGAAGGGTTCATCACATGTGGCAGTACCCCTCCCCTTTTCTCCCACCGCCACCACTAGCCTTCATAAATAATTAAAGATTTAATCTTTGATATTTCCAAAGGTCAGATGCACAACAAAGAGAGAGAAATGCCAGTCCTTCCTCCACAAGAGCACATTTGGTAATCACTCCACATTGGGTTCATGTTTTCACCTGAAAGCTCTATCAAGTGGCACGACAGATATGATGATGTGTGCGAGGGTGGGAGGATAGTGATGAGGAGTGAGGAAGGAGAGGTGGGGGAGGCCATTATAGCCAAACAATGTTGGATCTGCCATTGCCAAGAAGAGATCTCATGAATGTTTCATCCTATTGTCTGAAAGTGGACGGGAGTGATGTCGACGGGGAGTCGTTGTGTCCCTGAGACCTGAGCTACTGTAGTAGGGGACAACCTGGAGAGGACAGCCCCCACTTAGTCTGGCCACAGGTTCAGAGCAAGAGGCCATGTGCACTTTCATACATAAATGTCTGCTTCATGCATTAAATGGATATGGTCCTGATGGATTTCTTCTCCTGATGCATTATCAATGAGACCAGTTCTCTGCATCACAGCCCCGGCACAGACAGAAAGGGCTCCATCATCTATTTCCCTCTTCAGTGCCTCTTTCAACTATGAACCAATGGAAATTTAAAGGGACGCCTCAAGGTGAAGTGTGAATATTAAAGCAGCGATGCATAATTGCAGTGGTTTAAGTTATAAGCAAGTTGAAAAGTAGAAATAATAATTCAAGAACAATACTTTTGACAATGTGCATTATATGTGTGCGCATGTGTGTGTGTATGTATATATGTGTAGAGCCTAATTGCACCTGACCTTGTGAATGTTATCATCTTTTTAATATTTCTCATTGTTTAATTAGATCTATAATATGCGTATGGTGGCAACCTTGTCAAACTGAGTGTTGGACTCACTGAATATGTAGGAGTTGTAAAGTGGAGACTTTTTTTAAATTTTAAATTAAAGTCATATGCATAGGCCTTCCACTCCGTTAGTGTGGTAGACTCATCTGCTTGTAAAATGTAAGACAATGCTGGAGCAAAAGTTTTCCTACACTTCCATGGCGCTGAAGAAAACCTTAGTCTCTCTCCCTTTCTCTCTTGCACGCACACTTCATGACACATTTGACTAGTATTCCCTTTGTGCTGTCTCCTCCATAAAGCTGGGAGAGTGGGATGCTGTCAGACGGATATAAGAAGCTGATTGTGTTTATCTTGCAAACAGAGAGTAAAGGACTTTGATTTGATTTGATGTTGTTTGTGCCTTTATAGTCAAACATGGCATCAACAAACCAGCAGAGCTTTTGTTTCATGGATGTGGTGTGAGGCATTTTAAAAATAAATTAGGTAATTGCTATCTGCATTACTGCCTGTCTGTCTGCCAAAACCAGCATCTCTCCTCCACACATTTCTCCACTATTTCACTTACAATCTCATTTTACTCTCAGGCCCAATTATCTCTTCCATTTTCTTTTAATATTATCACCTCCTTCTGCAAACGGCTTTTTGCTATTGTCTTTTTCTTTCCTTTTTTTTTAAAATCTTTTCCAAAAGGTGCTTCGTGACTAGAGAGAGTACATGGTAGTAGATAGAGAATTTGAGAATACAGAAGAGGTGTCAGGGGATACAGGTTGTGGGCAAGACTGTAAAAAGACGACACTTCACCAGGGGTACATCTTGATGTTCCTGTTCCTCTTTACAAAGTCCCCCTAAAATACTCTACATAGTCCCCCACCCATGTTTTTGAGCCTAAACTTGTAATCAATTGATCAATCAAGTGTTCTTATATGATATCTGATAGCATTAAATGTCTGGCTATGGCTCACAATGTCTGTAAGGGTTAAAAAGGATCAGACATGCAATATAAAAAGGATAAAATGTGAGCTCAAAATGTGTGAGTGTGTGAGGGAATGGGCATTGTCTTTGTGTGCATAATTGTATACCTCCCTCATTGGATACTCAGCTGCTTTCTATGGGTCTGAGGGGTGTTTACTTGTCAGAGGTGGTGTCTGGAGTCCTTTGTTTAGTAGCACCCACCCTTTTAACCTCTGCTCTGCCTTTGAGTTAGTATGTTTCTGTCAAGCAGCAAACTCAGCTTGGCAGGCCCAAAACAGCCAGCATTTCCATTAAACATTCATGAACTGCAGTGCAGTGGCACCAATGCAGAAAGGTCACTCAAGAATGATCGGTTTAGTCGGGTATAGCGCCGCACATCAACACACGGCTGCCTATAATAAATAAATATGTTCCCCACAGAGCTGCACCTGGTAGCCCATTCCTTTCATAATGGAAAAGAAAATCCCATCATTGCATGTCTTCAATACTGAATATGATATTGGAGCAAATTATTTGACACAGCCAAATATAAGTCAGCCTCTCCACTCAAACACTGTGTTTTTGAATGACGAGGTTACTGATTTCACCATATATGGGGCAGGTCACCAAAAACACAATAGAAATATTTTTTTACGTGCTTACAGGAGTGATCTGTCAGTCTAGAAGCTTCTGGTATTAACTGCTGCTCACTGTTCAACATGGATAAGAGGCAGGGATTTTTTTTTACATTTGAAACTTTCAATACCAATGTGTCTTTCCAGATACAAAATAATAAAGTTACTGACGATGAGTCACAGATCAGAATGTGACAGTTGTGATTTATTAAGACATAGTTTCCCATTAAATGAACGCAGAGGACTGTAGATTACCACGAAAATGTGTCCTTACATTTGAAAAGAGACGTGAAATTTGACTCTTTCCAACTAATTTCTTTGGTGCTTTGAGTATCAAAAGGCACATTATATTGGAAGTCTTTCTGATATCTCCAAACTCTTCCAAGTGACTTTGCTAAATTGGTCAATTATGTTCGGCATTTAATGCTGAATTATGGCTACCAGCATTTAATTAACTGAAAAAAAAAATTCTGACAGTGTGTGCTCTACAAGTAAAGGTCCGTGTGTGTGTGTGTGTGTGTGTGTGTGTGTGTGTTTCTGATAACTATATCTCTGTTTGTCGTTCATTTCCTCTTTCCATTATGCATTTGTGATAAGAGATGGCTTGGGCAGGTGAAAACAAAAGCAGCATGTTGTGTTAATCCAACTAGAAAAATCCTTTGTGCACCTTNACACACACACACACACACACACATAAACATTATATATATATGTAAACTCATCTAAGACACTCAGTGGTATTGCACCAGCATCAGCCCTTTGGCTTTGCATCTGCTAAAAGAAATCTTTGTGTTTAAGGACAATTCTCTTAAGTATACCTCCATAGTGCTGTAAAGACAGAGTGCTTAAATGGTTATTCACTTTGCATAGTGTCATTGCGACATTAACCTTTTCATTTGCAGTTGCGGGTTGTTTAAAGCACACAGAAGTAACTGGGGCCATTAGAGAGTAATCACAGGGGATCCGATTCAATGGACTAGGAAGAGCTGCTGGTAGGGGCAAGCAAAACAAATCACATTACACCTCAATTAACACCAGTTAGGCCTCTGGAGTCCAGTTTCATTTTGGGCAATAAAACTTCCATTTTTTTCTCGCTAATGCACTGTGTTCATGCAAATATTCCACTATACATCCCGAGCAAGAGCAAACTTCTGCAGAGCTAGTTACTGTACAGAATTGCAGCATCTCTCTCTGACCCTGCTCCTCTCACTTAATCATGAAATGCTGCATCTGGCTCAGAGGGCAGCAAGCTGATAAGTCTGCCCTGTGGAGCGGATGGTGTCCCCATCACGAGACAAGGACAGTCCCACAGAGCAGCCACTGTACAGCTCAGGGCCAATTACCCACCTGCTGCATGACTTGAGCTCAGGGGTGTCACTTCATGCTAATACCAGTCTCCCTAATTGCTGTTGTTTTCCCAGTTAGAGGGTTATGGAAATGAGATCTTAGCAGGTTTTAAAAGCCACTCAAATTAGACCATAATACCGGTTCGCTTTGTTCGGATTGTTAAAGTCAAGAGAGCGAATTACCAAAAAGAGACGCTGCCAACTACTAGCATTTAATAGACTTTCTTTTTTTTTTTTTAAAAAAAGAGACTGGGGAAGTTTTGGTAGCATATTAACTGATTATATGGTGAATTAAGCTCAATTTTAACTGTTAGAGTTTAGTTTTGCAACACACTGAAAGCAACGTTTAATTTGTGGGAGAGAAAAAAAATCCATTATGTAAAATTAAATCATCATTCTTTCAGAAGTCATTTTTACATGTAATGTTATCAACTGACACAACTACATCATTAACCCACTCCTCTAGTCAGGGAAGATAACAGGAAAGTTAAAAAAATGGTACACACATACAAAATAATAAGAAGACACTCACTATTTCATTACCTGCTTTGTTATCTCTGTCACTATCTGTTTTTCATACTGGCTAAGCAGCTAGCTGGAATAATGTGTCTTCCATTAATTCCATAGTAAATTCCAGAGACTGCGTCCAAATCCTTATCTCTTTGGCGTTATTTCCCTCAGGACGTCACATGAAGAGTTGTGAAAGAAAGGAACAAATCAAGGTCAAAGAAAAATTATAGATGTTGAAAGACCAAGACCTGTACTTTATTAAGACCAATATGATATCCCGTAATATTTCTGTTATTATTGGAGTGATTCAATATTTGATGGGTAGTGTAAAAGAGGAAAAAAATATCAGTCCGCTTTGTCTCCCAGGGTTTCTCCCCCGAAATTGCTTTGCAAATTAAATGTACAGATGTTCAATAATTAAAGCGGACAGCTTTGTGTTCAGCGGCACAGTGTGGTACCAATCTTATCAGTACAAGAGCCACATCCGGAAAAGATGTTTTGTGTTCACCCATTCACTTCAGTGCTTCAGCTGGCTTTTGCCTCTAAACATATTAGTGAAGATGATGATGATGATGAGTGACAGCGACTTTTGCATCTCGCCCCAATTAGCGAGCAACACTTGTCCCCCCTCAACATTTACTATAGGAAGAGAATTGACACATGCCCATCAGTCACTCACCTCTTCTTTTCCCTACCCTATTGCCTACTGCATGTGACCTTCCCCCCGCTTTGCCTCCGGACTCATAGGCCTGTTGCCACCAGTGTCACAGCCAGCCGTCATCATTCTCATGTTTGTCTTTCCTTTTCATCTGCAGGCTGAGACTTGCACGCTGCAGGCTTTTCATTACTGGAAAATTCATGAAATTGTTTTTGCTAAATTAATTTACCATCAAAGACAAAGCAATCATACTTCTTCGTCACAGTTTTTGTCTAACCACTGAATAGGCGAGGGTTCAAAATAGGCTCTAATCTTAAATGAATTATGTTTGTATGGTTCCAATAAGGGAGTTTTAGTCTTGTTTATAATGGCGAGTAGGCTTGTTTGGCATCAAAATGGTTAAATCAGTGGAACATATAAGGATTATCAGTACACAATATTGGCCATCAGCACTTTAAACCACAAAGTATGTGTGTGGATGTCCGTTGGATACCCATAGTGATGGTAACATGAGCAGACACACTGCAGGAATGCAATTTCTCAAGCCTGAGCACGAAGCGGGCCATTACACAATATAATTGGGAGGTTTTAGCACTTTGGCTTTTAGCACCAAATCCAAGGCAAGATTTTGAAAAAAAAAAAATCACCTAATGGTGTGAGTTTGTTCTGTGACACGAACCACTGTAAACCACTGATGGGTGCATCAGCAGTGGGAGCTAAGTGTTGAAGCTGTGCAGAAAACATTTAAACCAAACAGGTAAAGTTCCATCATGCATTAGGCCTCACAGCAACAAGCCAATGCCTACTGTGATAACCAATGATTTTTCAAAAGACATGCCAGACATTTTTAAAACACTGTGCCCAATGCATCCGTTTGTTTTATTGATCCTTCTTTCATGGGGTGAAAGTGAAGCATTAACTTCCTTCTTTGCTCTGGGAGTTTCCTGTATCGACCCGTTCTTCTCAGGGATGCTTCCAAAGTGAGAACGTGAAGCGAACTACACACAAGCAGAAGCCTCCAAAAAAAGAAAAGTCTACAAGTATTAGACTATCTGTGCTTTTTAGAGAAAATGAGAATCTGATTTGATTGGTCATTACTGAAATCCTCCAGAACTCTGCCGGCTGATAACATCTTCCTCTAACTGATAATACATGCATCCTGCTCCACATTTTAGAAAGTGCAACAATTATTTATTTTGTGCACCCTGAGTTTGCACCACCCACTGCATTTGCACCCAGTTTTAGGGAAATAAGAAGCATGGGTGTCAGACTCTCGCCATGTGTTCACAGAAGCCTGGATAAAACCTGCAGTGCAGTGACAAGGAGTCAAAGCTCTGCATGGCTTATAAGGCTTATTAACATTCATCTCTAGCAGAAGCTCGAAGAATAACAAATATTGAATGTGACTTTTAAATACAGTAACTGTGATATTCCCATTTGAGGACTGGCAGCGTGTTGTAAATGAGTGGAACAGCAGTGTGTCGTAATGTGGATTGATACTCTCATAATAACTGTGCTCAACTAAGCAGGCTTTCAAAAAGAGCCCCTTCAGCTATCTGTCTCTCTCTCTCTTTTTATTTCACTTTTCGCACTAATGCAAATTTGATGGCATGGCAGACCAGCTCAAAGCACAACTGGTCCCCCTTTTCTTCTGAACTGACACGCCGATATGCAAGGTTATGAATGACTGAGTATGTTAAATTTTACTGTACATTCTCTATCATTGTTTCATATGCTTTGCTTATTAATTACAGTTTCATTTTCATCATACATATATAAATGTGTGCTGAAAAGCTGCCTTTCAAAATTGTTCCACTGGGAAAGTCTGATAATTTAATCTTTGTTTCTAAAAGCTGTGCATTGATTGGAAAAGTGTTTAATTTATTTTTGGACAACAAATCAATATTTCAAACTAAAGCCACTTCTTTTATCATCAGGCCTCTTTCAGCCTGCAACAAAGCTCGATGAAATGTTTAACATCTCAGTCTAATTCATGTCGTGTAAAAACTTTTCCAACATAAGGGAAGCACAAAGCATCTACCGTCCTCAAAACAATCAATCGAAACGCATGCTACTGAAATTCAGTCAATCAGCTCTGAACATCAAAACCAAAATCGACACTTGTTACCCTGAATAACTAACATCAAAAGAGAAAGTGAGCCATCTACAAAGTCATCGATCATAGAAAGTGTTGATGTTCTGAGCTTTCTTTTCTACTTCGTTTCTATTTCTAACTTTTTCTAAGATTACTATGAATTATTATAATTTATCAGGAGAGTCAGTTTTTTTTTGTTATTCTTCCTGAAGCTACACATATTGTTGCTGTCTTCACCATGTCTTACTTACAAAGGAATTATTGATCAAACTCATTTTAATATAGGTTTTGCGCCTTCTCTCACAAAACACACACACACACACACACACACACACACAATGCTGAAGATCTGAGCTGTACTGTAACTAACACCTCCCTCCACATATCCTCATTTATTCCCTTTTCTGACAGCGCAGGCCGTATAAACTTCTCCTTCCTTTTACAGCAGGAAAAATAGCAGCACAGTGTGTGTCTCATCAGCTTGTTCACAAGACAACATTTTCTCCACCCTATCCTGAACACGGCAAACTCCCATCTATCCTCGCAGACACATTTGCTCGATGTGACAATGACTTCAGAGCGGCCCGGTGTGGGAAGAGAGACCATCTGTTGAAATCAACC
>JANJYP010016846.1:0-11825 GCA_024605115.1 Rastrelliger brachysoma | reverse complement strand
CTTAAAAAGAGACATAACAATTATTTCTAGTAGCTTTTCACGCACATGTCTCTCCTTCTCCTAATTGGTCACTGTGTGCACATTTTTCCCACAGAGGTTTTGTGTGCACAACCACTCCTAATGACTTTAACATAATGAGCATTCTTGCCTTTCAGTCTCTCTCCAAGTCGGTCAATGAATCCAAACGTAGCCCATCTGTACATTTTGTGAGCTGGGGAAATTATTCTGTTTTATATGTTCCTTGACCTCTTTCAGGCCTACAGAATGGAGTCAGTGTGTGCCTGAGCAGCCTAATCGGGTTGACAGAACAGTGTCTTGCCTCTTGCTCACATGCATGACATCCAGCTCTTTGACAGAGTGGCCTGCCTCCTCAGTCCTTTGGCTGTCGGAGGTAGTAGCACTTGAGCGAATGTTTAAACAAGCAACCATAGACGCCTCGATGCTGTTGACTTCACCAAAAGCCTTTTTAAGCGTGTGCATTTTTATTGTTGAGTTGTAAACACTTACAAACCAAACCAACAGCGGATGAAATGTGGCTTCGAGTTAATGAATAGATTTTAATGGACACTCTAGGAATGTGTTTGTTAATTCTCTGTCAGTGTGTGTGGTTTTAATGAAGCTGAATGAATTGTGCATCGGGTTGCTGGTGCGTGCAGTGTGATTATGTCGAATATGTTCTCTCCGTTGTGTGGTGCCAACAGTTTAAACGAGGCTGTGTAGGTGGAGATGGTGGGCAGAGAGGAAGGGCAAAAGGAGGCAGAGGCAAAGTGGAAAGTACGCAAGGCCGGGCTTCATGAATTCATTTCCCCTCTCTCCTGTGTCAGGGGGACCTCGTCTGAACCCATTACGGTGGTAACAAGGTGACAGCGAGCGGTCTTGCTACGGGTTCTGGCCTCCGGAGCTGTCTGGCTGCCCGTCTATGTTAATTAAGGGAGAGAATGAAATTGTGAGGTATGGGGACACTGTTAGACAAAAACGTTTAACTAGATGGCATGAATAAGGACAGAGTTTCATTTTTTCCCTCAATTGAGTTTGCCGCTCTGAGGTAGAGCCAAATGGACACCAATTCATGCTGAAACCCTGATTCACATAGGTAAGTGAGGTATACAAATCTCACCACAGGCACTCAGCAGAGCATGAATTATTAAGACCCTTTTAGGCTTGTCATGTTTAATTCTTTTAAGTTGGATATATTGACCTGTCTCATTCCCGAAATCCATTCTGTTTGAAAGAACAGGTCATTGTGCTCCTCTGGAATAATGCCTTGCACCAACAAGGTTGAAAGAGGATAAAAGGAATAAAAATGTTTGGCGTGTTTTTCAAACGGAAAGCCTCTTTCTCTTCTCTGTCTCCCCTCTGCTGTGTGAAAAGTGGCGTCATCCTTCAGCGGGGGAAATGGCATTGGCGAAGTTCATGGGAGAGCGTTTTTTTAGTGCAAAATAAGTGGGCGATCAGGAGATGTCATCAATTCCAATGCATGCCAGTTGCCACGGAAACAGAAGTGGAGAGGCTTTTCTCAAGGATCCTGTTAAACATTTAGAGTGCGCATGGCTCAGTGAGAGTGTGTATGTGTGCATGCGAGAGAGAGAGATAGAGAAGAAAGAGAGCGGAATAGATGTGTCGTGGACAGCAGGCAATTGTTCATCTTTTCATCAATTTTTTTTCTCCCTTTTGATTATAAGCGTAGATTATATGGTTGAATATGTGCAATTGGTTTTAACTTAAATGTTCCGTTTCTATTAACCAAGCTGCACAGTTGGAAGGAATGAAATTATACAGCTCACAAACCTCCAATTTACCTAAAGGCATCATTTTTATGGTGCAGTTGAATTTACTAACTCTGCCAATATCTCCCCTAATATCTTAAGTAGAGGTGAGGTGCATTTTAAATTGATATGAATAGTAATGGTGGTAATTTCTTTGTCTTAATAACCTCTTACGTAAGGCAAATATTTTTTTTTAGATTAAGGAACATTTTAATTAAACGCATTCTTGTTAGGTTTTCAATTTTGATGAACACAATAGCAACCATACTTGAATTTGTGTGCAAGGTTAGACTACCACCACCCGACATGGGCTTTATCTGCAAGAGTGACCCAAGCTGTGACGAGCTTGGCACAAAAGCACAATAGTTGCATGCTGCCTCCTGATCGAGGAGCCCTTCTCCAGTGGTAATCTCCCAGCAGACAGGCTGTAAACGGGAAAAGGGCTCTTTGCGGTAACGACGTGGGCTCAGCAGATAGGAGCTCTGTGTAATTCCTGTTAATTACTGTCCAGGAGGTGATAAGACCTGGTTGGAGAGGCTAAGAGAAGAGATAAGGAGGATCAGGGATTCGCCTGAAGGATTTTCCAACCACTGTGCAAAAACAGTCCAGCTGTCCAGAAATTGTCTAAAGTTTGAAGCTGCTCTGAAGTCGTTGTTGTTGTTGTTGTTGTTGTTGTTGTTGCCGTGTTCTTCACTTACTGAACTAATGGACATAGTGCTTGTTTTGACATCATTTAAGAGTTAAGGACAGTGGCAGTGGACGAACTGTACATTTTATCTATTAAAGCATCTGAAATGTTTTTTTCCTCCAGAATAAATTGGTTTGAGAATGTGTTGTAATGTCAAGTGTATTGAATGACTTTCCAAACAGGTGGCCAAATACAATGTGATAATATTAGTTTCTATTTACTACTCTGATGTGAATATTCTCAAGAAACTAAACACCAGTCATTGTTACATCACATCTAATATCAGTTTCTTACATCTCTTGTCAATCCAGTGAGTACTTTCAACTGTCAAGCTCAAAAAAGCAATCTGTCAGCAACAATTCGCTAATTAATTTTGTGTTTATTTGTATTTTTTTCCCATTCCCCTGTCCTTGTAAATTCACAAGAAAGCACATCAGAATGGGCGTACGGAATCATACTTATAGTGCACTTGAGTAAGACCATTGATGCCACAGCAAATATTCACAGCATGACTTGAGGGATTTTCTTTTAAGAATAGTTCAAAGCAATTCGCCAAAAAAAATCATGAGCCCTATGAGACCCAATTCATTTCTTTGCCACATTCCAAGCCTCCATTAGCATGCGCCAGGGATGAATCTTACAAGTTGTCAGTCACCTCTGCTCTACCGTGAAATCAGACCAAATCCCAGTTGCTGTTTGTGTGGTTTTCACTGCGGAGACATCGCAACGTCTCAGAAGACCTCCGACACGATAACAAACAGGGCAGTTTGTTCGAGTGCGCAGAAAGGAAGCGGTAATGGGCGATTATATAGTTTATTTATTTATTTATTTTTATTTATTTATTTTTTTGAAGGAATTGAACCCTACATAGTAAACTGCAATGATTCCCCGGGGCTTCAAGTACAGGGATATACGAGCTCATGTTGGAGAAACGAGGCTAGTTGTCTAAATGCATTACTGTAATAAAACCTGTGAGGGGGAGTGGTGCTGTGTATCTGCATGTTGACCTTGTTAGTATTAAGTTCTTGGATTGCTCTCTGGGGTGTGTGTGCTGGCAGAGGCATCAGCAGTCCGACTGTTCACTCCTCATTTCATACTTTTTTTTGGTTTAATTCGTGTCTCTTTTTTCCCTCCTGCTTATTAACAGTTCCCCCCAAAAATTGTGTCTTCTATGCTTGGCAGCTCATCATTAGCTGCCGAAGCATATTTCACACTTGTAGTACACAGAACACCAAGATACTAATTACCTTTCAGTCACCAATAAGGCTTGATTTTACCCCCTACTTCTCAGTGAACAGTGGGTGCTGTAAAGAATCTGTTTCAGTCAGGCAGTTGTGGAAGTGTCTATACAAATCGTGAACAATATGACAACCATTCATCAGTTTGATAAATGATTATCAAAGAGAGCTACTGAGAATATGCAGATTTCAGTGCTTAGAGATCACAGCTTACCTTACTCTTGAGGATTAGAGAACACACCAAGTTTCTCACAAGTAGGAATAAGTAGTTTATGACTACACAGGGGGATCTTTATTTCTTTCTTCAAAAAAAAAAAAAAAAAAATCACTCAAACAGTATGATTCATTCTTCATCTGAAATATATATAAATGTTCATATTTTTTTGCCTCTTCTGCCCCAGACGGTTCACCATTTTCATCATATACTGTTATTAGTTATTAGGTGCCTAATGGACCTTTTATTTTACTACATTTGAAACAACACAGAAAATTAAACATAATCTACTTGTCTTTTCTAGTGTTAAATGAGTATTGTGATACCTTTTAAAGAAAATTTTGATGAGTCGTGTTCCTATTGTAATAGTCTCATTTTGTCTCAGAAAGCAATGTCATTGACCTTCTATTTCCAACTAAACTAAGTCCAAATTCTCCTAAAATATTTTTTGATGGTATTGTACTGGTATTGTCGAATGGAATTAGTTTGATTCCATCATGGCAGCTCCAGTCAAAGGTTGTGAACTACACTGTAGATAATCATTCTTGGCCACTGCGTGGTTCAACAAAGCAATACGCATGCTTATAACAGCTACACACACACACACACACACACACACACCACTGCATCCTAACAAGCATCCACAACTGAAACTCATTTCCTTCTCTTTGCCCTGCAGAATAAATACAGTGAAGGAGAAGATAAGACTGGACAAGGGTGGTAGTAGGTGGGTCAGTGAGGAGGAGATATTGAGGGATGTGCGCAGAGGCGGCTGTGATGTAAAACAGAATAGAGGGATTCACTCAGAGGGAAAAAGGACAGCGAGGAAGGACGGTTCGGTAACTTTCATGTCTGATAAACATGACCCATTTTTCACGTGGCAGATTGGTAAATGATAAAACTAAAATTTTTAAGTTTAAGCTAAACAGCTAAACAGGTTATAAAGATCCTCACTAAGATCCTCAGTAGTAAGGTGATGTATTATTTCTGGGTGTATGTATCATACATATTTTAGAAATCCATTCTTTGCAACGCAAGCACTGGTGCAAGAAACAAAACCAGGTCCATAGTGAGGAATAACATTACAGATGCTGATATCTGGCAAGAAGATTCCATTTCACTCTTAATGCCTCCATGAATTTTTCTGGTGAAATAATGTAACAGTAACGGGGGTGTCAATCTCAGCAGGCTTTCATAATATTCTGTATGCTGCAAGAGATGGAGGACTTAGTTTTTTGCTATGCTTAGCAAATGTCAATCATAGTTTATTATCTGTACTGCATTTTTTATAGCACTAGCTTTCAATATACAGCTCAAGCATGTATGTCATACCTTGGAAGTGAAAATTCACTATTCCTTTGTTCGTGTTCAAGGTAGCCCAGAATCTGAAAATCAGTAGATGTGGAAGACAAGCAGATATAAACCAAATATAATATTCCCATTGCAGTATGTAACCATTTACACAGCAGTTGCGGTTACTCCTCTAATACATAAACTCCCTGTATTTGACTTTACTGTATACATTCACATACAAAACTGTAAAAGCTTTCCAGAAACTTCTTGAGGGATTTAGAAAGTAACAATGCTTCATCTACAGGAACCTACATGGATCTTTGGTTCTTGAACTGTTACCTACTGTTCCCCCAAAATCTCATTGTTCCAGTGGTGTTTTGGTATCTGAAATAGTTCAGGAACGTAACAACATCAAGCGTAATCCTCAAACTTGCAACAGCATTTACTGAGATGCCAGGAGGCATTAGCTTTCACTTGTTTTAATCTCACGGGTACTAAAGGAACCTTTGCTTGTGGCACCTTTTTTTCACCAGGTTAAAGTTTAGGATTGTGACAGATCTTATTTACTTTCATTAGCCAAGGTGTCATGACAAATACAGGAAATGTAAAGCATGTTTGACATGAAAACTTGTCAAATTTGTAGATATCATCATTTAACAAAGGCTCTTTTTAACACCTTCAGAAGCAGCAGTGGTTTGCCATAACTGCTTCAGTGTCACTTTAACAAGTGTGTGATGCCGGTGTTAAGGGCTGATTATGTAGATGAGGCAGCAAGCAGGAACCTCTGAGGAAGTGTGAGAGATAAAGGGAATGATGAAGAGTACTTGGATCTCCTAAAATACCTCCCTGCTTTCTGTGGTTCTTTATTTTTTGGTGACACTTTCTCCTTCCTGTTAGATATTCCCAATACACATATTCAAATTAGGATTTTGAAGTGTGTTTTATACATGTGAAAGCAAACTGCAGTGCAAACTTCCTGTGGCACGGACCCCAAATTTGCGTCCAGTCAATACAACACTGTTTAAATTTCCCCTGAATGGACAGTTCTGATGGCCCACGTTGAGAGGTCTCCCCAAACTATGTAAATGAGTGCATCTTGTTTGTGTGAAGCAAATATTGGCCAATAAAATAATGCAGTGAAAGACAGGGGAGAAGTGCTGTACACTCTATGGCTCTCTTGCCCCAGAGTGCTCTGTGAATTATTTATGAAAGTGCTGACAGAAGAGGAGCAGGTTCAACAAGGCGCATTTCTCTGGGGGGCAACACCAGCCGACAGTCAGGTGGGGCTCAGTTTGTCTTGCGGCCTCTGGATTTTAATGATGGTCCAGTGGTCTCGTTATGCGAATCTACACTGTAGCTTTTCTCCTGTGTCAGCTGAAAAGAGTGGTTGCGTGCGAATCTGTAATCTCTGCTATGGCACTATCCCCCAACCTTTTTTTTTTTTTTTTTTTTGGTTATGTACTCTAGCACCATCACTTCTGCCTTANCTTATCTTCCACATTTGGCACACCCATCTCTCATCTTGTTTTTTATACTTCCCTCCTTCGATACGTCTATTTCAGAATTGCTCTCATCCTTTCTGTCCGCCTACTCCCTACTTCCATTGCATACATCCCTTTCTGCCTCCTCCTGCACACTCACTAACACTATCAGTGATGATTGACAGTGCATTAAACATCATGTAAATCATCCCTCTTAACCTACATTAGCTAATTAGAAGTCTTTCTAATTCTGTTCTTGCAGTAATGCTGGTTAGCCATGAAATCCAGTCAGTGATTTAATCATTTTATCAAATATTTTTTCAGATTCAATCAGCCTGGTCCTATTTTTAAAACTGCAGACAAATATTATATAAATATACAAATATAAAATCATAAAACTATGACTTCTCTCTTTCTTCTCTTTCCTTTTATCTATACTCTATAAATAATAGACCCAAGCTGTGGTAGGTCCACACATCTTTGCAGCAAAATATATGATGAATTATCGTTATTAATAAAATGAAAATACTGCTCAACAAATAGAATTTATTCAGGTGGGTGTTGCCTCGGTTTGCACCTCTCGTTTGACTGGAGCACCATCGGAGTGCTCAGTGGCAGGTCTGCTGGTGCAATGGCACTTTTGGGTGAGGGAGATTAGCCTGTAAACCTTAAGGAGCCACCCACAGGATTGTATCAGCAGGCAATGGATATGGCTGCAGCCGATAACACATAAAAACACTTCAATAAAACTTTCATCCCTTTTATAATAGAATTTTGGGCTTTTTTTGTTTTGTTTTTTTACTGTTACAAACATCAGCTGTCCATTGCCTTTTATTGGCAATTTGTTAGAAATGTGAGGCAAGACTCTGGTCTTTATTTTCAATCCTCCCCATTTTATTTCACACATACATTAGAAGTGAACACACTGTTAGATCTTAGGTTATGGTGTTGCTGTTCATAATGAGGAATATGATGGTTGGTTTGATTCTTGTAACAAGAAGAAAGAAAAAAGCTTGTAACTACAAGCACATGCTTTTCTTGAAGCCAGTCTTGCATGGCAGAATTTATTCAAGCTACTCTGAGTTAAACAATAGACATAAAACTGAAAAGAAATGCACACAAATAAAATAAAAATGAGAGAGAATAATATTTCCTCTCGGCCCATTAACGCTATTTCATTTCTGCTCTTAACACAAATGCATATTATGTTGTAGTCATGCACAGCAAATGAAAAGTTGATTTCTCAATGGCTTCTTCTTCGCTTCTTGAAATTAGAAGAAGGAGCTTGTGTACCTCTTGTACCGTGCCCTCCTATCTTTGAGTATCATCTTAATGTAAATCATAGCTATCAAGAAAGATTACAATTCACATTTCGCAGCCCTCTGACACCAAACGGAGCAGTGTTCTTCATGAGTGCGACGCTCTTAATTAAATTTTGTATTAACCTCACTAAAATGATGCTGCCATGCTGACAGAACTGTTAAAATTATTACTTGATGTGCTTACCGCCACAGATTGAGGTATTGTAAATTTTTAGTGTTGTTATGACTCACTCTGCCGTTATATATTGCATCTATCGCTCTATCTTACATTTTTCACTTTTTTCCATTGTCCTTGGCTGTCCTTGTTGCACATACAATCACATATTTATGCAAATACGCTTTCATGCAACAAGGGTTTTGATGTTACCGGTAGTATCCATTTTTTTTCCTCTCTAATAGAAAATTGTTCCTATTTATCCAATAAAAAGTTCAGATTTTAATACAATGGAGGCTCTTGATATATATTCCCTTAAATCCCCTTTTTTATACACCCCAGCAGAAATGGCAGCCTTTCGACAGTTACTATTGAACATGTGTGACCAGACTCTTCTTATGACCCCCCCTAATGCATTGCTCCTCGGGGCTGCTGCATAATCTGACAGCACCTTCGCTTATAGGTCTTCTCACTGTCAGACTCACCTCTCCAGAGGATGGACACATCACAGGTGTCAGCAACAAGAGTTTCCGCTACCACCATCTCCCCCAGGGGCTCACTTGTCAACAGGAACAGCACCTCCAATGTTTGACCCCAAGGGAGCAGAGAGAGGGGAGGAGAGGCGGGGAGGAAGGGGCAGAGAGATAACTGTAGATAGACACAAGGTGGTTGGGTGGAGGGTAGGGGTGTGGGGGGGGCATGTCTCTCCAATGGGAACATGGTGCTAGTATATAGTTTGGCTGTCAGTGAGACTGTGAAATAGTGCACAGTATCATAGATAGGTGGGAGCTGATACATAGTCCTTTCATCTGACACTATTTTTAATAGGTTATTTAAAAATTACAGAGGTCCCTGCCAGCAATCTCATCTCCATAATCAGTCATTAACCTGATCCACGAGATACTGATGGTTAGAACTCATTACAAAGACCTGTGCCTGTGTTTGCTTTAGTTATAAAAAACGTATCAGACGTGGTCATCAAGCAGAAATGAACAAGTATTAGTTGGGACACAAAGGTTTTTGGGGGGGTAGGTTAGCAAGGAGGTTAGCTTAAATGACTTAAAAGGATTGCTTGTTAAAGTAGGTCTTAAAATGAAATGGTAATGACACACTTTCCCCAATCATAATTTCATTAACTACCATAGCGTTTGGTACTTTGGTCAGGTGGTCAGCCAATTCAGTACTTTAAATTATTGGCTCATTAAGTAGCAAACCAAGATGATACTTGTATAAAGGTTTCATCTGCACGTTGTAGGTTGTTTTTAAAATAAGCAGTGCCTACTACAACCCGTCAGTACAGGCTGAAAATAAGCTTTGAGTGGATTATTTTTATATATTTCAGAATAATTTTGCAGGGCTGAAAGGGTAAGCGTAGACAAAAAACAAAGATAGAAAAAAAGTCAGAAAAAAAATCCAATTTTGTGCAATAGAAATGGCTTTTTTCTTATTTTTTTCTTATCTTTTTCATTATCTCACAACCACTCAATTTTATCTCATGACCCCCTGGGGAGGTTCTTGGCCTAGGTTGGCTTGCAGTAAGTCACACATTGCCAAATCACTTGTATCATGATTCCATCTTTAACTTGTGAGTCATGTAATAAGCATCATAGGGTGAATGAAGTTGTGATTCCCATCACTGTTGGTTGAACATAGTAGTTATGTTGGAGCTGTGTGGTCGGGTAATGTATCAGGGATATGTGGAGTTTCTTAGCCTTTTTGGAGGCATAATATACCACAGTGTTCTCCTTGGTTGGAGCTTAATGTGTTGTTTGTGTTTGAATCCAGCCTGAATTTTGCTTGCTGTGCTTTCTTATCTTTCATGTTTGGAAACAAGTCTCATACAATCCTGTTTATATGGAGGCAAAGTTGTGCACTTAATATCCCTACTATATCCCTCTCTAAAAACCTGCCTCAAATTAAAGTCACAACTTGGACTGCTTCATTCAGGATTACAATACACATTCTCGACTGATAACAAAGAATTGTTCATCTGTATCACATTTCTAATTTTATGGCCAAATCTCACTCCCTGCAGTGCATTTTCACAGCATACATCTTATTATTTCTACACTATTCTACCACGATCAGATATGTCACATCCTTCCTGAAAATCCCCAACTTTAACCCTGTGAAAAAGCTTGCATATTGAACTATCTCAGCAGTTCCCAGCATCTATAAGTTGACAGAATGTCTTCATAGCAGCTCAGGGCTGCACATGAATCTGTGCATCATCTGAGCCTTTGAGAGGCAAGCATGCCGGCATCCACCTGTACATGTAGCAACTCACATGTATGAGCAGGCTCTCTAGTGGGAAGCAGGAGGCCAATTATGGGCTACTGTGACAAGGAAAGGCCGTAGGGAAGTTGGTGTCCCCCCAGGCAGGCCACAGTGCACCTGACATAGTGGCAGCATGTCCACTGACAGTGATAGAAACCCTATGATACCTCAGTATGGGAAACAAAGGCACAATGGAAACCTTAAAGCTGTTGTGAAGGATATGTTTGCAGTGTTTTCTCAGCAGACACTATAATCAGATCATACTGAACTGTGAGGCACTGGGATCACTCGCCCACTCTCCTTCTCTGTTGAAATAAAAATTAGCCCTTGTTTTCTCACGAGTCTCATCTCTTGGGTTAAAATCACGGCCTGTATGTATGGAACATCTCTAAGTAATGAGTCAAAAAAAAATCTGAGGAAAGAGTCAGACTTATGTAGGATCTTTGTCTAAAGAAGCTAAAAGTAACTCTTGGCAAAGCATGACTAAGCATGGCTCTCAAATGCTGAATGCAGTGACACCCAAACATAATGATGCAAATATGAAAGCTGTAGTCTTACATCAGCAAGTAGTATCAGCCAATACTAGGCTTCCTCAGTTTTTGATATTCAAATGATACATTGTCAGTAGAGCTTATTTGAGTAAAGCTGTTGGCATCACATTATAATACAAGTCCTATGAAATGCATATTGTGGATTCGGATTAGCTTCCATGCCACTATCATAATAAAGGTGGCTCTTATTGTAAATGCGTAAGGCATCATAAGGCATTTGAAAGGCATACGTGTTTTGGCAGGGACCATCTAACAAAATGCATTATTGATCTGCTTCTGTCTAGGAACCAGTGTTTTGGAACTTGACCCACACTGGGGGCTAAAAAGTCAGGATATCTCAGCCACTACCACATCGATTTCAACCGTTCTTTGTTCAAAGGCCCTGTACATCCACCCAGGTGTTCTGAGTTATTCTGGCTGATTAAAGCTCTGTTCAGGGTGAAAGTGGGTGGCACCATGCTGGGATTCAAGTGAGATCACTAGACTCCATGCAACAATACGAATGATAAAGATGTCTAACAAGTCTAACAGTTGCAAGATGTCAATCAAGCACAGTAAACAATCATTGTGTACATATTAGCATGTTAATACAGTGATTATAAAAAAAATATGGAAAATATCAGCTTACCTCCACAAGTAATTCTAAATCATTGTCAGTGTAAGTATTGTATTAATCTATTAAAATAAATACTGGATACCAAGGTTAGACTACTGTAGGTTAATTTGAATAAAAACTGTATAAAAATATGAGTTAATGCTCTACATTTTGAAAAGATCTGGCAGCCTGTCTAATTTTTGAAAGTCTATGGCTAGGTTCACACTGCAGGCCTTAATGCTCAAT
>JANJYP010016837.1:0-12603 GCA_024605115.1 Rastrelliger brachysoma | reverse complement strand
ATATATATATATATATATATATATATATATATGAATATGTGTGTGTGCCTGCATTACAATGTTGATGATGGATAGTTTACTGCTTGGGCATGCTCTTCAAATATATAACAACTTGGTCATCTTGTCAAGGACAATGGCTTCTCAGTATGTAAACAAAAACAAGCCTGCTAAATCTGTGTGAGTGCGTGTGTGTGTGAAATTACATCTACGCTCTCATTAACATGTGTAGGAGTCAAGACAGGAAATGGCCAGGATGTGCAGAATTCCTAATTTCCCACATGGCCCCATTTCTTGGCAGGATATCTCCAGCTGTCCTTCAGTTCATCTGTGCCACTCATCGCGAGGGGTGGGAGGTGGGGGTGAGGGAGACTTGAGGGTTAAAGGTTGGTTAGGTTGACCTAGTAGTTAACCAGAAATATGACAAAAATATACACCATTGTTTCATGACATCCTGCACCACTGAAGGATCACTTGTCTTTTTAGCTACCCTCAAATGTGGCTTAATTTTTGGGAATTTCTCCCAAATTAAGCCACGGACTCTTTGGGGGGTTCCCCAGCATGAATATCGCCTGCTGTAAGGCATGACATCATGGCTGACTGGAGGCAAACAGGAAGAGGAAACGGCTCAAAATCAAATGAGCCTGCATTGTGTCAGCATATATTCTTTGAGCTGCTTCCATATGTAAATACACGAGCGAGAGAGCGAGTCACGCTGCAGGGCGCTTTTAACAGCTGTGTTTAAACAGCCATGAGCCTGCGGTTCTCCACATATACTGCAGTTATACAAACGAATTAGCAGGTTGCTGTGGATGCTTATTTTTTCTAACTGTGAGAAGACTTCAAATGAAAATACAAGAATTACACACACATAAAAGAGAAAGCACAGTGAATATAGCTCTGCTGGTGTCATTCTAATGGAGTCAAGAGCATCAATGGCAGACGCTGCTGCAGGTTTAAGTGAATTACCACAAGGCCCCTGCTTTTAAGCTTATGGAGCATGACCTGAGACACAGACAGGGATGGGAGGAAGCTGTCTGTGTGTGTTTATGTGTCATTGTAAACCGAACATCAGCCATGACCCTTTTTTATCTCCTGATACCGTAGGGTCCCTCCCTCTTGTCTGAGCATGACCGGTGCTCATCTGTCTCCTGTGACCGTATTGGTGGCTCAGAGGTCTAGCACGGAAAGTCAAAGGTCAGAGGTCTTCCCCAGTGGAGTGTCTCTCTGCAGCCTCTCTCGTAAACACTAGTACAAAGCTGATGCCGCAGTGTCGGCAAAGGCAGAAGAGGAGTGCAGAGAAGGAGAGAAAGGAGGAAGATTAAAAAGTGGATTCTGGGAAAACTGGATCTCTCTACAGCGAGCATCCGGTGCTGAAGAGGATGAAGAGGTGGAGGAGGAGGACATGTCTATCTTTAGACTACGTCGTTCATATCAGGGTGTCATGAGGATTAGAAACGAGAGCGGTGTGAAGACACAATGTTAAGTCGCTTTAAAAAAAAAAAAAAAAAAATGTAAAAAAAAAAAAAAAAAAAGGATAACAGAAGACTTTTCCATAGTTTGTGCTCATTACAGTAAACTCTGAGATAACTGCTAACCTACTGATTATGGATAAAAATAGCTTTTAAAGTGGCTACAGACATATCAGACTTAAATAGTCTAAACTGATTACATTACTCACTGTTTAGTCACAGAAGTACCTAGAAACACAATTATCATTTATACAAAGTAGGTTGGTGATTAAGAATGAGTCGCATCACTTGAGGCTAGAAAACAAACAGCAAAAGTGAACTCTCTGACTTCTTGTCACATTTCCCGTCACATGACTTGGGATAACAGACGCTGCCCGGGGGCCATTTTGGCGCCGAACGTGACAAACAAATGAAGTCGTTGCAGACTGCAGGCAAGCCTTCGGGTTAGTGACAAAGACCTTTGAAGTTCATTAGAGTGTAATCAGTTTTTGTAAGGGAATACACTCTCAGTAATTGACCCATGCAAAATATTTGGGACCATCTCCAGATGAGACCACCATCTTTGTCGTTGGGGTGGGAGGAAACTAAAACGCCCGAAGGAAACCCGTGAAAACATGATGAGAACATAAACACGTCAGTAAGGGAAAAGGCTCCATGTCTTCTTGCTGCGCTGTGACAGTGAGAAAAAGATGGAAAGAAAAAAAACAGGCAGAAAGGAAAGAAAGACATGCAAGTATTTGGGTGTGACAGACAGAAAAAGGGAGACATGACATCATAGGTCAGATTAGGTCTCCGTGGCTTGCTATGCCTTAATTCAGTTTGCATGATGGGGACAGAGAGCTGTTCATTTGGTTCACATTAAGCTGAAACTTGGGTGGACACACACAGCTGCTGCCATAGGTTTCGGGAAATTTATAAGTACTATAATTTTTTCAAGTTACAAGAAGATTCATTTCAAAACTAGCCAGCTGCAAACATTCTGACTGAATCACCCTCCCTCAACATTACATCAACATACTACAACCCCCCACAAAAAATTTCAGGGTGGTTCTCCTTCAACCCAATTTTAATTCTATTTATTAAAAAGTAAAAAAAAAACAGAATCACTGTTACTGTTTCTGTAAAGTAACTTCCTGTGTATTTCTTCCTGTGCTGCTTTTTCCATATTATTCAAATGAATGTCCACATATATTCTTTGGACTGATTTTCCTTCATATTTCTGATAACAAACAAACTGGCTAACTGAATCAACAAAGGGAAAAGGACGACAGGTCGGTGATCTGTTCCCCGTTGACATTCAAATCATGAGCCGCTTCCAACATTTGAGTTACAAATGAATCCTTTCATATTTCAATCACACAGGAAGTAGGAGGGCAGGGATGTGGACCGAAGCTATGATGACCGAGTGTGTGTTTCCATCAGGCACTGCTAAACACACTATTTTCAGACCAAATACTCCACCTAGTCATGTTTTCTGCGTATGAGAGAGTCAGTCCGCTTGGCTCTTGTCTCCACCTCGGAAAAACTGAATTACACACCAAACTCCAAAGCTACCTTCCCCCTCACAGCTCTCGCCCTTTTCTTTCCAACTGTCATCATAAAAAAGATAATTATACACAAATAGCCGACACCTTTCTTCTAAATATATTCTCAACGCATTGTTTCATCCCACTGAAGCAAAGGAAAAAACTGAAGAGATGACTGTGTGTGGAATCAGACAAACAGCAGGACAGTTATAGAAACTCAGTGAACTCTTATGGGTCTTGGCTGCAAATAGAAAGTGGGAATTCTTGAGAGTTTAGTGGGACACACAAACGCTCACGCTGGCTCTCCGGGAGAAGATGCAGACAAAGCTCAAACAGAACTGAAAACATTTAGCATACCCGTGGCTGGGAAGAGCTCCAGACACAGTCATTAGTAAAAGGGCCAACACGCTTTAAAACGCTGCGGAATTACTCTGGGGAAAATGTGTGTGAGAAGCACCAAGAGGGAACAGTGCATGTGCATGACTTTGAGAGGAAGTGAGGTGATTATGCATGTTTGAAGGGTCAAACAGTAATACAACATAAGCGTTGTATCTCTTTGACCCCTTCCAGAAGGTACGTATTTCTCACAGCTGTATAATATCTTTCAATAGCAGAGCTGCTGCATGTTCCAGTGCTATTTTGTATAAACGCTAGTAAAAAATGTTCTTGTGAATTCCCTGGTGACAGCTTCCTAGTTAAAATCCAGCTGTCTAGTTGTTCAAGAGGCCGCTTGATTTGAATAAACAAATGAGTGCTCTCATAAGCTGTATGTTTCACACAACCATCCTTATTTATGGTCATCTTTCAAGTTAGCTTTGTCCATTCCCTAAATGTGACGTGAAAAAATAGAAGTGTGTAAAGCAAAATACTCAACTAACCATCTGCTGTGGTCTCAAAAAAAGCACAAAATGCATAAATCACCTCACCTCTTCTCTCTTCCTGACCTCCTTTCTTTCCTTCTCTCCCTCTTTCTTTCTCCTGCTCAAAGATGAATGCGTCATCTGGTGTGAACCGTGCTTCTAATCTGACAGATTGTGAATCACCTATCACAAATACATGTGTCTGATAGTCATCACAGCCTTCATGGCCTATAAAACGCATAAAAACATTAAAATGCCAAGTGCCGACATATCATAATTGATGTCACACGGAAGCTGTTACTTCTACTACATATTACACAGTTTAAACGCTGTCTTGTGATCTTGTTTATGGCAGGAAGGTGCCTGGCTGAGATGAACAAAGCCTTTATAGCTGCTGTCTAATGCTTTATTTAAATGCCCTTTTCAATATAAAACGGATACAATCTCATAATTGTTATTTCAAGGCTCCTGTTTTGAGCAAAGTCTGCGGTTGTTTGCTCATTTCCGCTCCCATCCCTCCTTTCCTCCCTCGTTTTGCTTTTTTTTCCCCCTTGTTGACTCCCAATTCCCTCCCTCTCTCCACACACAGCCTGCTGAGAGGAGCAAGTGAGACCAGAAACTAACGTCGGGCGTCTGAGCTAAACAGACATGTGTTAGTTAAAAGTGGAAAACGGAAACTAACTAAAAAAAGAAGTCTTTGAACAAGGGAGCAGCTAGTCAGCTTATGACTGACTGGGTGTGGTTTACTTGGCAACCTCAATTGACCTGCAGCGGCCACTGATGTCTGACTCTAAAAAAAATTACATAATACTGCGTGTGCACGCATGTGTGTGTTTACTGTTGTTTTTCCAGAAACAAGAAACACAAGCCCCACCTTCACACTCTCTTACTATATTAAACATGATCAATCAAAAGAGATTTTATAATGACACACCCCCCCCAACCTTTCCACTTAGATTTTCCTGTGATAATTAAATACAGAATGTAAATATAACACTTCTGTACAGATAATACTACATATCATGTTACTGCATTGGATTCTGGTCAGTTGAGGCTAGTGTCTGGCTGCTCTAATGGATTTCTTCTGATATATTCACCCATAGAAAGAGCTAAATGGAAACTCGATAGCTCTGTAATTTTGACAGATTCCGAGACGTTTTAAACTGTCTGTTCAGAGAAACGCTGTGTGGAGACATCAGCATTGGCCACAAGTAAGAAAAATACAGCACCGCACAACAAAACAGGTCTACAAATGCAATCATTAACGTTATACTTTCTGCTTTGGTTTTGCACTTTAACCACAACCTTTTTTTTCCCCCGTGTAATTGGTCAAACAAAATAATTGACAGCAGACTGTGGTTTCAGTTGGCAGCTACAACATTGAAGTGGATAATTGTTTGAGTGGTGCTTTAGTGAGAAGAAGGCTGAAGGTTGTCTAAGAAGATATAATTTGATAATTATAGACAAAAAAATGTATTCAAAGCATAATTTCTTTACAGAGTTACAGTAAATGTCTCATTTCCGTACGTCCGTCACGAACAACATAAACTATTTTAAATTTCTGTGAAGTTGCCCCATCAAAAAAAAAGGATGTCAAATATATTGTTTATGATACCTGTAACAGTAAACAGAAACAGTAAAGTGATTAAAAAAAAACCTTGTCATATTATGGTTTTTACAACACTTAAATATCAGATTAAATTATAAGTCTGGCCTACAAGAAGTCTGGCCACAAAATGAAAGTAATACTGCTGCCAGCTTTGCTTTGGGGAGGTTAATCAGCACTCCCAGGCAAAAAAAACCAACGTAACAGCTACTTTGTCTTGTATAGAATCTGGGCCTATGCTGACGTAATTGTGTTTTTCAGTGCTTCATCATGTTGTCCTTGAATATTGATACTAAGAAATATATCAGTGTCGTATTATTTTAAGAAAAGTTTGCCCTGCCCTTTGCCAAAGCATGGTAGCTTTAATATGATTGTGCACTTATGTAGAGCTAGCTCCAGCCTGCTAAATTATGAACAAAACAAACTTGACATATATCAAATAAAAAGAGGAGAGAGAGCATTACAGGGAGGGATTGATGGGGGAACAGAGATGAGATGTGTAGCAGGGCAGCGAGGGAGTGATGGATCGGTACAATAATAGAGGGAGGGAACCAGCTATTGGGTTGTGAATAAATGGGAGGGTATGATGGCCAAAACAACAGCTCTAGTGTCATTAGTCAAGTGCGACCAACAGCCTGCGAGCAGAGGTGGAACACACACAAACACACAACACAAGCTCACTCAAGCGTGGCGTCACACAGTGAGCCACTGTGACTTATACAGCCAATTAGGAAGGTGCCAAGAAAGAGATGGGGGGGGGGGGGGGAACAAGAGGGGACAGAGTGGAGAAAGATGAGGAGGATGTCTGCGGTGGATGGAAAGGGAGTTGGGGTGGGGGGGATGTGACGGCACAGATGGAGAGAGGAAGAGCAGGAGAAACATAGACAAGAGGATTAAAAAAATGCACGGTCATGGTGGTGGGCGGTAGGTGTGAAGATTCAGCAGCGAGCCCAACTTTAGCTGCCCTGCATCTATTTCGAACAGAACCGCTGCCATGGCAACACACACGCACCCTTCTACAGACAGACATGCAGCAATCACAAGGCTCCAGTGTCAGCCTGGCCTAGATCCTCAGTAATAACGAACATATTGATGTGATGTTTCCATGTTGCGGCCAACAGAGAGTCCACCTGCTTGTTCATATAACAGCAGCAAATTCATTCTGACGTTTCTCTGCATAGCCACAATTTCCCACTACTTCGCGTTATGCAAATACAAGAAAAAAAAAACGGGTGTGTTGGGCAAAATGGCTGACTTCAAATGTAGAGGCATGCTACTAATCAAGCAGTACACATGTGAGTGAAGTCTCCTCTTGTCTTGTGTGTCTGTCTTTTTCTGACTGCCACTCCTCTACCCCCCTTCTCCCCTCTCTCTCTCTTGGTTGCACACGAACACACTGAGGATGTGTCAGCTTCCTTGCCTCGCTCCAGGGGCAGCAGTCCAAATGTGAAATCAATAGTCTTGTCCCTGCCCCGCAGGAGATCGGGTTATACACACACATACACTTGCACATATACACACACATAAAGGAGCTCAGGTGGTCTGCAGTAGGCACACACACACACACACACACACACACACACACACACACTTTTTAAAACATGATGCAGCACTGCAGCAGATAGAGGCTGACTGCTGAAAAGAAGCAGGCAGACATCAAAAACAGGCTGGACTGAAAACAATGAGAAACTCCTTAGGTATAAATCTATAGTCTAATAAGAAGCTGCTGTAACTTTTTAGTATGTAGGTAAATGGGTTCTGGTTGTATCTAGGATACTGGGCAAAAAACCACACCCAGTAGCCAAGACTGGCTACATATCATGTCAGCTTTTAGAAATCTCTTCCACTCTTTAGTGAAACATTTAAGCATGCCACTGTTTCGTCAAAATGTCCAAACCCCCCTCTCATCCTGTTATGATCTATTCCAGATAATAAAAGCCATCATGTTGCCAATGTGATGCTTTTTGTCGCTTGGTCGAGCAGAACAGGAAGTTTACATCTGCCACCTGTTAGGGAATACAAAGCACAATACTGAAACATAAATGAAACGCATGCACACACATACACCCACACGCACACACACACAGATGGATAACCGGTGAGTGAACAACACATTCTTCCTGCAACAAGCCGGCCATGTGCAATGTGCTATACCTAAAAGGCAGAGAAAACCCATGCACATGGCACCAGCAGCTGGGAATGCCTTTCTCCTTGAGCACACTACGTTTCCCATCTCCCCCTTCTCTCTGTGCTATACCCTGTAGCCCCCTGCAGCTGGCCTGATTGCCTGCTGCTGAAATGCTTCTTGTTATTTGAATTTAACACAACTGTCCAAGTGTACGTGTGTATGTGTCATCACATACGTATATCTGTTTCCTGCCATATCTATAGTGTCATCCTTTCACTTTTAGAACACACACACACATATATTTTTTCCATTTCGCAGAGGTGCATTGTGGTTGCAACTTATTTACCTTCAGAAAAAGCGGGGGAGTGAGTTTCAAGGACCAATGGTTGCTACGACAACCGCATCACACAACAATGAAACAATGACATGTAAACCGTCATTCTGCATGTGTGATGTACATGTTGAACAAATATCAACAGCTGAAAGTTAAGTCAGCATCTGCAGATGTCAACCCACTCCTTCTCTGAAATGAAATGACACACGCGCACACACACACACAAACAAACACACAGTTACCCGCTAACACGCAGCTATAAACTGCTCTGACACATATGCATCCCTACTTCCTGGAACATTAAAGTCCAAGGGGAGAAGGCTTCCTCCTCACAGCCCCTGGACTCCATCTCCTTCCACATTTAGGCCTTTTTACCCATCATGGGGTTTAGTTTCCAACATGAAAATAGCCCAGTGTACGTCTGGGCCTTTGTCCATAGACATTTTCCCCCCATTAGTGTTTTTTCTAGACATTTTTCATTTTTAAATACTTCAACCAGACCTGTACTACATTTTCCAACTAGCAAAGCCAGGTCTATAACTTTGAATGAGGCTGCTTCAAAGAATAAGAGCACTGTATTCATTCCCAGTCATGAATGGAAAAGTAATATCTATGTATAAATTAGAGTGCGATAAACAACAGTAGATCAATCGATTACTTCTTGAATAAAATTCAATGTGTCTCTTGACAACACGCTGAACAATAATAGGAAAAACAGCAATGACACACAGCGAAAAAAAAACAGCACCGCAAAAATAGATTTCCTTGTCGTGTGAGCGATCAATGTGAAAAATGAGTGTGTTATGCAATGACTTGATCTGTGAAAATAACCATCACTTGTGCAAATAGCGGTGGAAACATTGAGACTCCAGGTTCCAAATTCAATGCAGATCTGTGATAGTGAGAGAAGGAAGAATAGAGGCTCATAGAAAGGAGCTTCTCATTCACGACAGACCACAGGCATGGTTTCACCCTCACATGGTTCCACTTAAGTCAGGAATTATCTCCTTCGGCGAGGAAGACTCTCCCCTGACAAGATCCTCAGAGGTTTGAATCCTCTTTCATTTGGCTTTGATTTACAAGGACTTCTGACTGAGGCTTTTAAGAGGGTGGGGGTGAAGCCACCAGCTCTTTCCTCTTCTTCACGACAAACAACAAACACATGGATCCGCGCTGTCAACTGGTGTTTCTGTATACTGGAAAATGTAAAAGCGGTGAGGTGACAGACATAGCAGGTCTGAGCATATGATGCCTTAGACATGCATGTCAGGGGCCCTGCGATAAAGCTGGTGTTTGAGACCACCTAACATAGCACTTAGCAGCAGCAACTTGAGCCAAAATAACAGTCTCTGTGGCATTTGTTTTGAAACACTTCCTGGCACCAACGTCAGTAGCAGTTTTTCCCTCTCCCCATTTTATTACCCACAAAAGTAGCAATGGCAGCATTAACTCACTCTAGTTTACAGGAACTCTTACCTCTGAAGTGGCTTTTCCTTCTTCTTACTGAGGTTAAAGGTCAGATGAAACCACCACTTCACTCCACTCCGTCACTGGGCCTTTATCCGCTTGAAAAGAGAAAAAGAAAGCAAGAACAAACTATTAGATATGATTTACTGTCTATTTTTGTGGCTGCAGTGGCAAAACACAATACCCTCTTTTTGGTGACCTCATCCAAGGCCATTAGTCAGTGAAATTCCAAACTTATAGATTGATTGATTGTTTGTTCTCACTGCATTGCGGGAGAATTCAGGAACTTGGCAGATGGCAGTAGGAGGAGAGCAGACCGATTTCACTGTCACAAGAATGCAGAGGATTAACTATGGAGGGCACTTGAACGGGAGACTAAACCAAGCATATACAAAATGAAACGCACAGCCCGAAAGACCCTTATCGCGAAGCTCTGAAAGCAATCAAGCGCAGCTCTCCCTTCATTAGAAACTCTCTTCATCATTACTGTGAGATTAAGAATGTGACATTTGAGCTGCACAGGCCTTCTTCATTTGACTACAAAGCCTTCCAGAACTCCATTCCCCCCACCTCACACGCACGCACATACACACCAACCCGACTAAATATGACAACCACTGCAGGCTGATCATTTCATAACATGAGTCAGAGCAGAAACCTTGTAAAAACTCTTGATGTTTAGTGACTTTGACTCATCGGTCTCTACCAGCAATGCTGACTAGCATCCAGCACTTTAACGAATCATCAGCTCACACTCATCAGTGCCAGCTCATACCAGCCTAACCTTACTTCATATCAAATAACCAGGATCCTAATCTAGTGATAAAATGTAATTTGGACTGCTGGGGTTATATTTTAATCATGATGAGCTGGCCAGGAAATAGCATTCTTATGATTTGGTCATAGTGTCTATTTACTGTGTGTGTGTGTGTGTGTGTGTGCGCGCTAGGCAGCTGATGTTGTGGATAACTACTAGGAAGTTATTCCTGCTGGCCTCAGCTGTTCCTTCGTTTTTGTCCGCACCAACTGTTGTTCCCCCAGCAGCATGTGGTCAAAATAAAAAAAGTGTGTGCGTGTGAGTGCATGTTTTCACAGCAAACAGGCTCCTCGCAGCAGGGAGGGAGAGCGTCATGGCGAGCACGAGTTTGTGTGTTCGTCTAAAATGCACAATTGCTTGCTCAGGCTACAGGTTGCTTGCCCGCCCCATGTCAACCAGCCATCTCTCCAGTGTAATTTGCACACAGTTAATGCGTGATATCACTCAGTCAACACAAGGCCATTGAACAGGTGCTGCAGTGACACATGGAGCAGTGCAGCTGCAGGGAACACAGTTGCTCCAGTCACAACAGTGCAAGAACTGGCGGGGCAGCTGCTCCCAGCCTGAAAACAAAGGCAGGACTGCGACACATGCAAAGACAAACATTAGCAACTCGTGACCAAAGAGCTGCTTGCACAGAGAGGAAGAAGACAAGAAAAGTCAATTCAAAATGACAAATCAAAGAATTCCTGACATACTGTACATTTCCTCTTTGGTGTCTTTGTATATTCTGAGAGGAAAGCTCTGGTACATAACTTATGTAGGTATAAGAAATAGGAACAGCAACATGTCCTGGAAACATGGATGCTGAGGCGACTCCATGAGCACTATTAAATACACACCACTGCCCAAAAAGGTGCCCTGTGTACGACAGTGAGTTTTTGTGGCCTACATTAGTGCCCCACTTCAACAACAGACCACGGGGAAAACACAGGGTCCTATGTAGTGGATACAGGTGTGTCCTTGTCCACCCAAACTTCCCACATTAACTGTAATCCTTCAGGGCAGCTCGTTTCCTGTCGGGGCAGGAAGTGGGAAGGAGGGTCGGGCACCGGGCGATGATGTCACAGGAAAAGAAAGACATGATTGTGTTGTAGGGGAAGCACAGAAAAATGAGCACACAGGCGTCGAGCGGAGCTAAGAGTCTTGATACACGTGTCTCCAATCTGTGACTTCTTTTGCTAATCACACTGATGAGAATTTAGTCATCATCATAAATATAAACACATGTACTGTAACATAGCTTTAACATGACCAAACAAACATTCAAAGAAAAGCAAATAACCACACAGGCTTTGTTGGTGAGGTTGACACACCACATTAAGTGAGCAGATCAGTCTACAATATGCCCTTAGGCATTTATGTAGTGACTAAATCAGATTATGTTAGTCACTTCTAATTTTGAATCATATTATGCGATAGTCATCTATTCCACTAGGTCATTAAAAGCCATATTTTAAATTACAAATACAATAGATCATACCTATCATTTTTACATATATGAATACATAAAATAAGAAAAGTAATTGTATAACTGATATGCCTGATCCATATTACATATTTTCTTTGTTATTTTAGATCAAAATAATATTAACTGATTGGAATGATGGCCAAAAAAACAGAAATAGTGACATAAAAACTGTATTCTTCTTGGCACACAAACATAATAAATGTTAACTTCATATTGGGGAAAGAAAGCTTATAATGTTTGATTTGAGAATACATAAAAGGATGTTGATGTGAAAGAAATGATCCAATACAAAAACACTACAGAACACGGCCTCATAGACGATGAGTCGAATCCGTTTATCTCTTAATCTTGCAGGGTCATAGCAGGAACACCTGTAGATTCTGCAAGTTATTACATTTACTTACAATTTAAGATCATGATAACCATACACCATAACATAAACACGGTGTCATGACTGCTCTCAACTACACTGGCATGGAAAAGAAAGCAGCAGCACCACCCATCGTGACTCAACACAGGCTCCAGATTAATGATTAAAGATGCATTCCACTCATTCTTGTGTCTCATGATTAGATAACATCTCAAAAAGTGATTTCTCATGCATGCTGGTGTAGTGGATTTACTTTTGCGTTGTGTAATTTGTGCTACAAGTATCATCAGACACTTTTGATGTGGTCTCAGCGTCGCACTCACACGATGACACTCATACACCTTCCCGGAGAGCGCCACAGAGAAAGAGTAAGATAGAGAAAATAAACATAAACTAGAAAATTCCCGCAGAAATTTTGCGAAGGGTCAGGCCGGCCGGCGGTCCCCGCCTGCGCGCCTGTCGTAGGTGGCTGCGCGTGATGCCGTAATGCTGCATTGGAAGTACTGTGTGTGTGTGTATGTTGATTATAAGTCCTAAGAGTCCTAAGTTACCTGC